>CM031952.1:7414511-7644511 GCA_018749465.1 Paracanthobrama guichenoti | reverse complement strand
GGAGAAACTGATGCTTGTTTTTTAATGATCTTTTATGCAAATGAATGTTTTCTTTGACAGATTTAAATCACTTTTGTTTTGAACTGCCAAAAACCATGTTAACAGTTTTATGTTACATTAGTATCAATAATAATGGTGTGATGAGTTTAAAGACTTCTGTAGAGTGACATGTTATAGTCAAATTTAAAAATGCATCTTTGCAAAACGTGTTTTTTGGGGGTATTGAATGAATCGGGCTTGGCATGGGATCTTTGCTTCATGCTGTAACAATAACAATACTTCTGTTAAAAGGTTCTGTTGATCCACAGGCATGAACTAACCTCCACTTGTAACACCTTAAAATAACTTAAAATAATACTAAACTACCGGCCGGAGATCAACTGGGCAAACAACTGCTTTATTTTCCTCTCTGCAAAAAATGCAATAAATTCCACTTAGACTTATCTTACTTGATTTGATGGGCCACATTCAAAGACCTTTTAAATGATGATTAAATTCAGTGGCATTCAGAACTCGAAGAGATAGTCCTGTTTATTGAGATATTGCAGAGTTATAAATGTAATTCATTTGTATGCATTAAGTCTTCATGTAGAGCCCTTCAACTTAAGTATCCATCCAGGATAAAGTGTATAAAAAATAAATGTATATACAGTACAATACTGCATGAAGTTTATTGATTGGATCTCAGCGGCTGGTCTGATTTGATGCTTTCGACCTTTGACCCTACAGACGGATGAGGTGTTCCTAGAGGCACAGATCCAGAATATCACTACGTCCCCAATGTTCATGGAGAAAGTGTCTCTGGAACCTTCTATGATGTACAATGTCACTGAGCTCAACAGTGTGGCCTCTGGGGATGAGAGGTAACCTTAACATATACTGTTGCCCTTGTTTTGTGCATGTATTTGTGATATACATACATTGGCACCCTTAATAAATATGAGCAAAGACGGCTGTGAAAATAAATCTGCATTGTTTATCCTTTTGATCTTTCTTTCAAAAATTCACAAAATTCTAACCTTTCATTGATGTAAAACAATTGAAAGTGGGGGGAAATAATTTATCTAGTTCACATTGGTCACAATTACTGGCACCCAATTATTGCAAAATCCTTTTCCCAAGATAACAGCTCTGAGTCTTGTTCTATAATGTCTGATGAGTTTGGAGAACACCTGACAAGAGATCAGAGACCATTCCTCCATACAGAATCTCTCCAGATCCTTCAGATTCCCAGCTCCATGTTGGTGCATCTCGTCTTCAGTTCACCCCATTCATTTCCTACAGGGTTCATGTCAGGGGACTGGGACGGCCATGGCAGAAGCTTCGTTTTGTGCTCAGCCTCAGTGACACATTTTTGTGTTGATTTTGATGTTCGTTTTGGATCATTATCTCAGTGGAAGATCCAACCACGGCCCATTTATAAGATTTCTAGCAGATGCCGTCAGGGTTTTGTTTTTTTTATCTGTTGGTATTTGCTAGAATCCATGATGCCATGTATCTGAACAAGATGTCCAGGACCTCCAGCAAAAAAATAGGCCCACAACATTAAGGGTGTACTCACACTAGGCAATCTGAACCGTGCCCAGGCGCGTTTGACCCCCAAACTCTGGTTCGGGTTGACTAGTGTGAGTGCTCCATACCGTGCCCGGGCGCGGTTTGTTTAGCTGGCCCAGGCCCGCTTGGAAATCAGACGTTCGGTTGGGCTCGGGTGCGGTTCACATAGTGTAAGCACTAACCGCGCCAGAGCACGGAACAGCTGTGCGCTACTGTCATCATTACGACAGTAAACACAAACTATTACTACTTGGATACACTTTTCAATTAATTCAAGTATATTTAGGTTTATAACGGTCCTGGTTCTCACCTTATTGACAAACATGAATTATAGTTTGCAAATTCCTCCTTCAAAGTCAGCTGCCTGTGTAATAATCTTCTGATACGTGCAGTGCAATCAAGTGAAAATCAGTGTGCGGCATAAATTATACACTCACCTAAAGTATTATTAGGAACACCATACTAATACTGTGTTTGACCCCCTTTCGCCTTCAGAACTGCCTTAATTCTACGTGGCATTGATTCAACAAGATGCTGAAAGCATTCTTTGGAAATGTTGGCCCATATTGATAGGATAGCATCTTGCAGTTGATGGAGATTTGTGGGATGCACATCCAGGGCACGAAGCTCCCGTTCCACCACATCCCAAAGAAGCTCTATTGGGTTGAGATCTGGTGACTGTGGGGGCCATTTTAGTACAGTGAACTCATTGTCATGTTCAAGAAACCAATTTGAAATGATTCAAGCTTTGTGACATGGCGCATTATCCTGCTGGAAGTAGCCATCAGAGAATGGGTACATGGTGGTCATAAAGGGATGGACATGGTCAGAAACAATGCTCTGGTAGGCCGTGGCATTTAAATTGGCAATAAGGGGCCTAAAGTGTGCCAAGAAAACATCCCCCACACCATTACACCACCACCACCAGCCTGCACAGTGGTAACAAGGCATGATGGATCCATGTTCTCGTTCTGTTTATGCCAAATTCTGACTCTACCATCTGAATGTCTCAACAGAAATCGAGACTCATTAGACCAGGCAACATTTTTCCAGTCTTCAACTGTCCAATTTTGGTGAGCTTGTGCAAATTGTAGCCTCTTTTTCCTATTTGTAGTGGAGATGAGTGGTACCCGGTGGGGTCTTCTGCTGTTGTAGCCCATCTGCCTCAAGGTTGTGCGTGTTGTGGCTTCACAAATGCTTTGCTGCATACCTCGGTTGTTATTTCAGTCAAAGTTTTTCTTCTATCAGCTTGAATCAGTCAGCCCATTCTCCTCTGACCTCTAGCATCAACAAGGCATTTTCGCCCACAGGACTGCCGCATACTGGATGTTTTTCCCTTTTCACACCATTCTTTGTAAACCCTAGAAATGGTTGTGCGTGAAAATCCCAGTAACTGAGCAGATTGTGAAATACTCAGACCGGCCCGTCTGGCACCAACAACCATGCCACGCTCAATTGCTTAAATCACCTTTCTTTCCCATTCTGACATTCAGTTTGGAGTTCAGGAGATTGTCTTGACCAGGACCACACCCCTAAAAGCATTGAAGCAACTGCCATGTGATTGGTTGATTAGATAATTGCATTAATGAGGAATTGAACAGGTGTTCCTAATAATCCTTTAGGTGAGTGTAAATCTATTAAGCAGTCTATTAGAGAAAGCACTTTTCTTCCTGCATTCTTCAAAACAAAAAGTTGCATCATGAAGACTTTTTATCTCTGTTTGCACCAAACACATCTGGTGTGTTTTCTGCCAAAAAGCTCTTTTTTAAAGTTTCATCTGACCACAGAACCAGGTCCCTTTTGAAGTTCCAGTCGTGTCTGACAACTGAATGTGCTGGAGTTTGTTTTTGGATGAGGATGGAGGATTTTTCTTGAAACCCTCCCAAACAACTTGTAATGATGTAGGTGCTGTTTGATCTTTTTTTTTTTGTCTGCCACAGAAAATGATGTTGACTTATTTTCAGCATGTATGATGTTGACATTTTGTAAAAAAAATAAAAATAATAAATCATATTTACAGTAATGCACTCTATGGTAGAAGTCTATGGTATGGGGCAAAACATTGCAATGAGACTAGTTTGACAGTTACATAAAATCTTTCAACTCTTGCTAGACCAAGCATACAAACTACACAAATCTGCTTTTAAACTCTGAAATGTCTTGCCTCATAGACTTCTATTGTAAGTGCATTACTGTAAATCAGACAAAATTGTTTGCTTTTATAAACTGAGGGACAAAACAAAATGGTTTTCTTTGGTAATTGACAGGATGTCACCATTGTTAGAGTTTAAGGTGTACTGAACCCAGAAGATTCCAGTTAATAGTTTATGTTCTTTTGTGTAACCTTGTAGTTAAAGTGTGGTCACATGAGCAATATTTTGTGGACAGAAAAGGCCCATTGTCTACTGTTAAAAGAGTAGTGATGTATGACGCACAGCTCACACAAAAGTCACTTTCAAACCAAGCAGCTTTCTGTTGGTCAGTTCATGTGACAAACTTGGACCCGTTGCAAAATCTTACGCCCTCGCGCAAAATTCCCAATGGTGTTCACTCCCTATTGAAATGACTGGGATCTGTCTGTGAAATTTCACTGAACAGATGTAAATGTGCACCTTTAAATGGTACAGCAACAGACTTGTTGACATTATGTGCAACTTTTTCTCTGATTTCTGCAGCGAGTCAACGTTTGGGAAGATGTCTTATCTGCAGCCCTTGGACACGAGGCAGTATTTGTACTGTTTAAAGCCCAAGCCAGAGTTTGCGGAGAAGGCTGGGGTTATCAAGGGGGTGACCGTAATCGGCAAACTAGACATTGTGTGGAAAACCAACCTTGGGGAGAGAGGACGTCTACAAACCAGCCAGCTACAAAGAATGGTACACTGCATGGGCGTCACTAGGCCCTTTTTAGAAACTTCTGCCCAGCCCCTCTAAAAAATATGTGATTAACCTTTAAAACATAAAACTGGCGGGAGGCTTCAGCTTCGTCTCGTCTTTTATTAATTTAATCAGCGTGTTCTTCAATCCGCAGTGGCGGATTAATAATGAATGTGTACATATTGTAAATTAATATAATTCCATTTGTAGCCTTCAGTAAATTAAACAAGCTCTGCGTTTTGCCTGTATTGGGCATAACATTAGTAATGAATGTGTGCATATTGTGAATTAATTTAATAAACCTAGTTACCTAGCTTTCCTGGTAGCCTTCAGTAAATGAACGTGTCTATGAAAATGATTCATAAAACATAATTATCAGTTAACCATGCGTTTACTTTCTTCACTGACGAAAATGGAAAAACTATATCAGTCATATCTGCCCACTGACATGGTTTTCAAGCTATTGTTATCTAATTTTTTGGCCTTCAGAACATCTTAATGCACATATGTAGATTTTTCAAATTTTTCTTGGGGAGCATGCATGCATTTGCATAATGGCCGCCAAAGTTCTACATTGTCCAACTGCGGACAACTTGACCCGGCCTCAAACACTGTAGCTAGCTGCTGGTTCCTGTTATGTACATGTCGAGAAGACCCTTTTTTCTGCTCTGCAAAAATGAACACTTCCACAGGATGAGGATGTGAAAAGTCAGTGATTAAAATTACCACAGCAATACAACAGCAGTATAACCTTTTGACGACTGCTTCTCAAATCTCTGTGAGGTCCAAATGGGATTTACAAAACACTTATCCATTTAAAGATGGGACAGTACCCACTTTATTTTGACCAACACATTGGTTTGTTGTTGGACATACACTTGTTAATGCTGATGGTGAGGAATTACAGTTGCAACATCCCATAATGTACGTCAAACTAAGTAGCGCATCACTGAGAAACGTCCTGCTCAAATCGTCCTTGCGATGGAGGTTCAGGTTGAATAGCTAGTTCTTCCGATGTTTCATCATCGGTCTCGCGCTCGGATTGATATGGTAAAATCGACGTCATCGTTACTCTCTTTACAGTGTGTACAATCGCTGAGCTTCAGGAAGCCTCCGGAACTGAAGTTCAGTTATGGTAATTGGCAGCGTGTTTTCGACACGCTGTACTGGTAGACCAATCACAACAGACTGGACTATCTGGCCAATCAGAGCAGAGTAGCCGGAAAGGAGGAATTTAGAGAGACTGAATCATTTGAAAAATGTGGTGATGTGTAATGTATATTATGAGAAAATGAAAGTGTTTTTTGACCTTTGATGCATGTAAACCTGTTGTAAAATAGCATAATAGGGGCACTGTAAAGAATAAAGATTTGCTCAAAGTTACTATAGTTAATCAAATGAACTCCTTCACCAATCCCTACAACACAGACAATTCCTTATTGATTTGTAGGTTATATAGAACACAATTCATTCAGGCCTTCTCTTCTAGGCTCCAGGTTACGGTGACGTCAGGCTTTCCCTTGAATTCATCCCAGACACGGTCAATCTAGAGGAGCCCTTTGACATCACCTGTAAAATCACAAACTGCAGGTAAGAGCATGGCTGTGAGCCTATCAGGTTATAGATGAACACTTCTGTAACCTGCCGGTTTTAACCAGTGATTTGCCTGTTGTCAGTGAGAGGACCATGGATCTGGTTCTGGAGATGTGTAACACGCGGTCTGTCCACTGGTGTGGGGTGTCGGGCAGACAGCTGGGTAAACTCAGCCCCAGCGCCTCGCTGTCCATTCCTCTCAAGCTCCTGTCGTCCGTTCAGGGTTTACAGGTAAAATAAAATGTTGCAAAAATTTGTACACCCTTCTGAAAGCTACTAAATAATTGTAAGGCAATTTTTGATCAACAGGTAAGTATGTTGAACCAAACCATTTAAAGATGAGGCATTTCTTGACAGTTAAAAGTGTTATATAGCCCACTGAATCATTCTCAGACTTCATGCTGACAACAATGGAAGCATTTGGGAGAGAACTGTCAGGAGACTTATTTCTTAGCACAAAAGAGGACAGTAGTATGAGATTATTACCAAAGCATTGTTTTAAGTGTGAAAATATAGCAAAAGTATGGAAAGCAAAGTAGCAAAGTATTATTTATATAATATAAATATATATATATATATAAATATATATATATATAAATATATAAAAATATATATATATAAATATATATATATAAATATATATATATATATATATATATATATATATATATATATATATATATTATATATATTTTATATATTTTGCAAGCAAAGTATGGAAAACCCCTTAGCAGATCTAGGCAGGTGGTGCTGGGGAGGGTGGAGGGCCAGTTTGGGACGGGAATAAACTGTATAACTTTAATAGAACCTGCTCATAAGAGTTTCATGACTATGTATGTGTGTGTGTATGTATGTATGTATGTATGTATGTATGTATGTATATATATATATATATATATATATGTATATATGTAATTCTACATATAAACCACAATTCTGTACCCTGTTTGCTACTTGAATTCAAATTCAGAAACCTATTTAGCAACTTGGTATGTGATGGCAAATCCTGTCAGTTATTTCACATGCAAAGGGGCCAATCATAACAGCAGTCATTTACAGATAGGTTTGTCTTAAAGATGCAGTAGCAAAAATGAAATTAATTATGATCCATGATACATCCATGTCATTTCTGTTTTTCTTTCAGAGCATATCAGGATTGAGGCTAACCGATACCTTCCTGAAAAGAACGTATGAATATGATGACATCGCACAGGTCTGCGTGGTGTGTCCTTACACGAGTCCAGAGAGTTGAACCTCTGTGGCATTTTGCACTGTCTTTGTCAATGGACCAACTTCCCATCTGTTCTGCATCTATTAATATAACATCATCTTTTGCTCTTTACCTTTAAGGTTGTTGTTTTAAAATGTCATTTTTAAAGCCCTTAATCATGATTTTAACTGTTAATGTAAATAAAACGTAAATTAAAAATCAGCTTATGTAGTGTGTTAAAACATTTATAAGGTTTGCTATGCAAAAGTGGGTTGTTTGGAAGCATGTTTCCGGTGGGTGATAAGCAAATATAATGGTTTGCCACAAAGGACGCTGATATCAACAGAATGATTTCAAGACACATTTATTAACATTATTTTTTGACAAAAACATTATACTGCTCTGTGTTTTAAGCATATTACATAAGCTTCAATCACTCATCTGACTGCAAATATCCGATTATGGAGCATGCAAAAGAAAATTGCAAATGTTGAGATTATGAATATGCTTATTATAGCAACATTTTATTTGTCATTACCAGTGAATAAAATGAACAGGTCTGGTGAAGCAGCCGATATAATGATTACCATACATAAATGTCTCTTGTTCCTAAAACGAACAGAATATGTAGTAAAAAAGAATCAGAGAATGTGTTAAAGGGTTAGTTCACCCAAAAATGACAACTCTGTCATCATTTATTCACGCTCACGTCATTCCAAACAATGAGTGAATTGTCACTTTAGGGGTGAACTATTCCTATTCAGTGTCCTTGGATATTAATAACATGGCCCCACATCTAGTTGGCATAAACATATGATCAATCATTCGTTTAGTAAAATAAAGTCAACTCTGATGTGTCCTAATCAGCTACATTCATAAAGAGAGGACTGAAACATTATCTACAAAGACAAACACAAAGAAACCGCACTCGGTTATTAAGATCATAGATATGTATATGTAGATGCCATATTCGACCGATCCAGTCGGTGCGCCCCGCCATTTTGCAACGGTCAGCGTGTCGTCACTCAAAATAAGAATCAATGATGCCACAACATTGCGCAGATTCTGGTTGTGAAACCACCAAAGTTTTAATTCCAGAAAAAATTGAAAGCTAATATTAAATGTTATGGTATTTTAATGTTTTTGCTTTTACCATAGTATGTTGTGTTAGCTAACACCTTCATCTGGTTGGTATTCATCTGCTGAAGTCTGTTTCATATATAGATATTCATGTCTAACTACAGTTGCAGACCCTGTCAACTTGATCTCAAATGTTCACAGACCGGCTTTTACCGTTCCAATATGGTGGGCGGCTTACGTATAGCAGCTTATTGAAACGGCAGCTAATGAGGCATCTATGCATATAAATCTATGATTAAGATAATGTTCTCTGTGTATAAGGTGATTTTAAATGTGTTTTCTCCTCTTTCCTCCTGATGTCTCCGTATAAAGTGCCATTCCCTCCATCTCGGGTTCGACTCGAATAGAAGAATGAATTTAATGATTGCACTCACGACTCTTTTCCACCTGCCCTCCTCTGATTCTTGATCCTGTATAGACCAGATGATTTATAGTTTTCATTATTCTGCAGGACACACAGGAGCATAAACATAAAAGTCCTGTCCATGGAATATATTTACAGCAGTATTATAGGAAAATCCCTACTAGCAGACAGTGAAAAGAGGATTGAGAAATGTCCAACACAGGCTCAATAGAATTTTTTTTAGCTAGTATTTAGTAAATACTATATATAAAATACAAAAATACTTTAGGAAATCGGATTCAAGCATTTATTTGCTTATTATTTTCCTGTTGACCGAATTATTTCAGGTCTACACCACCATGTTCAGTCTGTAACCATGGTAAAGGCTTAAAGGAACACACTGACTTTTTGGGACTTTAGCTTATTCACCGTATCCCCCAGAGTTAGATAAGGCCATACATACCATTCTCATCTCTGTGCGTGCCATAACTCTGTCTGACACCCACCGCTAGCCTAGCCTGAAAATAGGCTAACTTCCGTCAACATAACCAACATGACAACCTGCTTGCACAGAGTGTGCCGGGGACTATTTTCAGGTGCTGGGTAATATCATTGCGCCGCTGCACCCATGGTACGGCAGCAAAGTTCCTGGATTATTACGCAGGAATGAAAGTATAATCCCTAGCCATATCGGTCTAGAAAATCACAGCCTTTCATTTTCCGTCAGCCTTAGTACACGATGTAACTATACACATCACAACATGTAAATAGGAAAATGTTGGTGTTATTTTGTCACTTATTGAGCAGTAGGCTAGCTGGAACCATTTACCTCCAGTCTTTGTGCTAAGCTAGGCTAGTAGTGGGTGCATCAGACAGAGTTATGGCACACACGGAGATGAGAATGGTATATATGGACTTATCTAACTCTGGGGGATACGGTGAATAAGCTAAAGTCCCAAAAAGTCAGTGTGTTCCTTTAAGGAAGGAGGCGAGAACCGGCGAACATTCAACATAACTTTAATAATAATATAAAGAAACAACAATAAAAAAGTAAAGCCCTTTACACTGCATTCACACGGGGCGTTGACACTTGACAGAGGAAAGCCTGGTGCTGACGCGACTGTCATAGTGACAACAGTGACTTTTGACATATAAGTCAAAGACTTATATGACTACAAGACTACAAGTTTCAGAACTGAAAACTTCCTTATTAGTCCAAAAGCAGCTTTTATTGTAACCAGGCCCAGCAAACAACTTGTTGTGGAATGTGCCTATCTATAGGTGAAAGACCACCTCTGCAGAAGAATGCCTACGTCTTCATTGCAACTTTGGCCCCGCCCACTGGCGTGTTCGTGAGATGACTAGGCGAGAAGAGCAATACAGGATGGACTACAAATAGCATTGCCTTCCAAAGGATCCTAATGCTAGAAAGTGCTTATTTATTTTCAACAATGTGAATGTCTCAGTTAAGCATTATTTATTTGTATGCGGTACATTTCACTGTGGACACTAAAACTTAAAACTGCTTACCTCAAGCTCTTTTCCCTTCCTCTTTCCGCGTCCTCTTTTTTTTCAGTACACATAAAAACTACAACTGCCAAAGTGGTCCAAGGAAGGAACAGTGGTGAACTGGTGACAGGGTCATGGGCAGCCAAGGCTCATTGATGCACGTGGGGAGCAAAGACTGGCCTGTGTGGTCCGATCAAACAGACGAGCTACTGTAGCTCAAATTGCTCAAGAAGTTAATGCTGGTTCTGGTAGAAAGGTGTCAGAATACACAGTGCATCGCAGTTTGTTGTGTATGGGACTGCATAGCCACAGACCAGTCAGGGTGCCCATGCTGACCCCTGTCCACCGCCAGTGGGCACGTGAAAGGTAAGAAGGTGGCCTGGTCTGATGAATCATGTTTTCTTTTACATCACGTGGATGGCCGGGTGCGTGTGCATCGTTTACCTGGGGAACACATGGCACCAGGATGCACTATGGGAAGAAGGCAAGCCGGGCGGAGGCAGTGTGATGCTTTGAGCAATGTTCTGCTGGGAAACCTTGGGTCCTGCTATCCATGTGGATGTTACTTTGACACGTACCACCTACCTAAGCATTGTTGCAGACCATGTACACCCTTAGAAACGGTATTCCCTGGTGGCTGTGGCCTCTTTCAGCAGGATAATGCGCCCTGCCACAAAGCAAAAATGGTTCAGGAATGGTTCAAGGAGCACAACGAGTTTGAGGTGTTGACTTGGCTTCCAAATTCCACAGATCTTAATCCAATCGAGCATCTGTGGGATGTGCTGAACAAACAAATCCGATCCATGGAAGCCCCATCTCGCAGATACCACAACACACCTGTCTAGTGGAGTCCATGCCTCTACGGGTCAGATTGGTAGCAAAAGTAGGACCAACACAATATTAGGATTAGGTCATAATGTTATGCCTGATCAGTGTATATAGAAAGTGATCAAAGAAAGCTCCAGATCGCTGAATTCATGCGCTCAACATGTCTGTGATCGGCTACAATGCTAATCACTGCAACCTTTCAAGCCATAATATAATTATAATTCCATAGATCTAAATATAATGCTATAATCAACACTTTTCACAATTTGTTACCCTTGGAATATGTAATAGTAAAAACGAAGTCTCACAGCAGACACAACCCTTCAAACAGAGTGTTCAGAGCAGAGGGCTAAAATCAGGGTGGGGAAAATGCCTTTTATTTCTAAATTATGAAAAAAATCATACTAACATTATAAGGAAACCTTACAAAACAATAAAAC
The DNA here is from genome assembly GCA_018749465.1 of Paracanthobrama guichenoti. Taxonomy (NCBI): domain Eukaryota; kingdom Metazoa; phylum Chordata; class Actinopteri; order Cypriniformes; family Gobionidae; genus Paracanthobrama; species Paracanthobrama guichenoti. The sequence goes on along the minus strand of CM031952.1, from coordinate 7,633,020 downwards.
AATGCAGTTAATGACCCCTTTAACACGTGCACCGGCCTCGCTCCATTATCACGGCCCCGCCATTCTTGCCACACCGATCAAAATTTAATTTGGATTGAGCTTGATCAGATCGATTGAGGTGTTTATATGTAGGCTTTTCAGTTTGTAGCCATCAGTCCGATTACTGCATGTAAACTTGCAAGGAACTGCAAATAAGTCTTATTCATTGATAATCTACCCCTGTAATCATAATTTGTGTGAAAAGAAATACAAGTTGTTAATATTTTACTGCCTCTAGTGTTGATTTTTGCTGGAAAGGAAATCCAGCCTTGGTTGGAAATGTCACAAACAGTATTCAAATTTGAGACGCACAATGTGTTGCACAGTCACAGCGTTTACTCACATCAGGACTGCATGTAAGTGTATAGTTTAGAAAAGATGAGCGTGACGTCTCAGACCTGCTGGGATCAGGAGTGTTCCTCTGCGCTGCCGCTGAAGGAGCGACTCCGGATGTGGTTCCTCAGCTGTTCGATCAGTTCTGGATTCTGCTGCTGGATCTGCTGGGCGAACTGCTGTCCGCTGAGAGAAACGTCAACAAACAGAACACATCTCAAAAAAGTGTCAGACTCCTAGTTTATGTGGCACATCAAAACATCATGCCATGTTTGTTATACTGCTTTGTGCCTCTGGTGCAGCGGTATATTATACACATCACTCTGAATAGCTATGTACCTCATAATTCAGCGGAACACATGTCAAGTCAATCAAATGTCAAAGAGAAGGTGCTCACGCTTCAATGAGACTGGATATGTCAGATAATCCACCCACTCCTGCTGCAGGTCCCCCCACCGCGTTAGACATCATGCCCGACATGCTGGTTGTGGACAGTTAATCACAAACACACTGTGACATGACGTTTTTAAAACATTGAGTGTGTAACAGATTACAAAAAACATGCTTTAAAAAGTAATTTTTTGTAATGTATTTTGTTAGATTACACAAGTTTTGTAACTTAATCTAAATACTTTAGAATACTAAGGCATGTAACACAACGGGACCACCAAACATAGGACTTGGTTTTCCTCTGCACATGTAGTTATTAGCTTCTGAAAGGCAGTACTAAATGAAAAAATAATCTTCAAACAAAATAAGAAAAAATTTACACATCCTGGGGTCCGTTCTTCGAACGTCGCTAACTCAGCTGGATTTGATTGTTGACGATCTGGCATGATCTTGGATTGTTTGGTTCTTTGAAGCTCATCCTGGACTTGCTGTCATAGCAACAGGTCCGTAAACTTAAACCTGCTCGGGATGTATCCATGTAAACAGGATTAGATTGCATCTTGAGGTGATACTTCAAATCTGTCCCAGCCACTGATACTTTATTACAAGAGTTCATTACTGAACCAGGGGCAATAATATTTTTAAATAATATAAACATTTATTTGAAAATAATATTATAATGTTGTGTAAAAAGTGTATAATACTATAGACACAGCCACTTGATTGAGAGATTTATTTGTGATGGAATAATTACTTTATAATTTGATTGGAGTTTATTAGACCCATGTCATACAGTGTGATTTGTAATGATCTTATAAGATTGCTAAAATCGTACAGTGTATGCCGGGCTTTAGAAGCAGGAAAAATAGGCAAGCGTAAGGATTTGAGCGAGTTTGACAAGGGGCACATTTTGATGACTAGACGACTGGGTCAGAGCATCTCCAAAACTGCAGCTCTTGTGGGGTGTTCCCGGTCTGCAGTGGTCAGTATCTATCAAAAGTGCTCCAAGGAAGGAACAGTGGTGAACCGGCGACAGGGTCAAGGCTCATTGATGCACGTGGAGAGCGAAGGCTGGCCCGTGTGGTCCGATCAAACAGATGACTGGAGCTCAAATTGCTCAAGAAGTTAATGCTGGTTCTGATAGAAATGTGTCAGAATACACAGTGCATCGCAGTTTGTTGTGTATGGAGCTGTATAGCCACAGACCAGTCAGGGTGCCCAAGCTGACCCCTGTCCACCTCCAGTGGGCACGTGAAAGGTAAGAAGGTGGCCTAGTCTGATGAATCATGTTTTCTTTTGCATCACGTGGATGGTTGGGTGCGTGTGCATCGCTTACCTGGGTTTACACACATGCTGTAGTTACTCTGAGCCGTGCATTAATTTGAGTGGTGACAGATATTTTGGGATGGCTTGATGCAGCGCAGGAGATGCAGAGAATTAAATTAAATGAATTGTTAATTACAACATTGAAATAAAAATGTAAAGGGTGTACAAATTCTATAAAATCGTGAATATAAATAATTGGGAATCATGTTTAAAAAAAACATTTATCATTTATCTATTATAACTTTTATGTTGGTTTGGTCGTTTGGCTGTTTCCTTATAAAGGTCCAGAATTTTTTTATTTTTTTTTATTTGTCAAGTTTTTTGTCAGGTGGCTTTTTTTAATTATATGATGTCCTTACATTGTCTTGCCACCAGCCAATCGCTGCATTACTGATCGTGGTTTCAAGTATCGATGCATCTGCCCTCTTCAGGGAACACAAGCACGCGCAGTAATCTTAGATAATTTAACTTAATCCAGATATTTTAATCCAATCCGCAAATTCGTTTGAAGAATCAAATTAGTCAGAGATCAGTTATCACGATTAAAAGATCTAGGATCTGTCAAATCATCTCAGATGTATTATGCGAGGTACGAGGAACAGACCCCAGTTCTTAATGCATTGTGTTTCATGAAAGCTTGTTTCTGCCACAAAATATAAAAAAGGTAATTGCGACAATTGCCTTTTGCAAATTTTTTTTTTTTTTCGCAATTCTGAGAAAAAACATCAGTCCCATGACACATCAGTGAATCATCTAGGTACTGACAGAAAGTAAATTTTCAAGGGTATGTACATTTTTAAATGGGGCAATTTGTATCAATTCAGCCGTTTTGTCTTGTGGAGTATATTTAAACATCTATTATGTGAAATGGCTTATTCAGAACAGTACTAAATAAAAGTAACATGCCATTTTTATGATCCCAGATCGCTCTTATTTTGTTCTAATTATTAAAATGTTGCATATTCTGCAAGGGGTATGAAACTTATGAGCAGAAATGTATCTTATAGGATGTGTCAGAGCTGCTTATATAGCCTGAGAATCAGCAATTATTGTTTACATTAATTGCCCATTATAGTTTATATTAATATTTAAATTAGATAAATGACATTTAAATTCAAAGAAATCACTATGGTAATCTAAAATACTTTTTGGATGTAACTGTAATTTGATTACCATTCATTTAAAATGTAACTACAGTAAATAGTTACTTGTTACAAATACTAAGTTACATGTACTTACACCCTGACGAAGGCTTGTAAGCCGCAACGCGTAGGTGTACTTGTCACCTGTTTTTCATGATGAATTAAGGCTTTTAACTTTTTCAACACCATCCGAGTGCCTTGGAAATTCTTTATTTATTGAGTGGATCCATTCATTACATCCAAAGAGCACCGAGATAAGAACATTTCACACCCCGTGCAGCACTTCTTTTGCATTCTCTGTTTTGACTAAGTTACATGTATTTCATTACTCCCCAAACCCTGCTCATCGGTTTTCATACGTCAAGAAAGTATGGTTGAGTTTCTGTTCACCATATTTGATATATCTATGAACGTGCGTTGATCAATTAAGAATAGAAGCCTAAAACAAATCTGTTCATCATATAAGGTGATTGCATTGCTTGGAATAAATTGCCCAATTGTACACTACTGTTCAAAAGTTTTCAAAGAAGTGACAGTAAAGACGTTTATTTTGAACTTTCTATTCGTTAAAGAAACCTGAAAAAAATTTATCATGGTTTAGACAAAAATATTAAGCAGCACACTGGTTTTCAACAATTTTAAAATGATTTCTAAAGGATTGTTTGTGTGTATGTGTGTCAATGTTTGTATGTGAATAAAAGCCTAAAATAAATCTGTTCATCATGAAGTGATCATACTTTTTGGGAGAAATTGCTGGATGTTTTGAAGCTGGAAAATGTTGATCGTGTAGACTTTCAATGGATGGACAAAAAATGATGACCGAGTATAAAAAATAAATAAATAAATAAACATTTTGTGTTTCAAAGATGAACAAAAGTAATACAGGTTTGGAATGACATGGCTGATTTTCGGGCAAACTATCCCTTTAAATTATTTGAAATGTTTAATTTGGAAGGTATACCACAAACATGCAGAGCTGATTTATTTAAACTTACAGTTGTTGCACCTGCTGGTTTTGCATCACACTGGCAGCCTGTAGTGCAACAGAGAAAGTGTTTGAGTGGATACAAACATCAAATTTAGATTTCTATCAGGAGATTTCTGTCTTTTAGTCACTATCTGTTTTTTTATTTTTATTTCACTTTTATTAAACAAGAATGCGTTAAATTGATGAAAAGTGACAGCAAAAGTTGTTAAATAATAAAAAGTATTTCTATGTTTCAAATAAATGCTGTTCTTTTTAACTTTCATCAGGAATCCTGAAAAAATATACCATGGTTTCCACAAAAATATGAAGCAGCACAACTGTTTATAACATTGATAATAAGAAATGTTTCTTGATCATCAAATCATCATATTAGAATGATTTCTGAATGATGATGTGACTCTTTCAAGAGACTCTTTCAAAAAAAACAGACAGACCTCAAACTTTGTGTATGCACTTCCTTGAAAATGGACTAACATTGATGAACTGTTTGTCTGATAAAATGCTCTGCACAGTATACATGCTATATTCTGCAGTAGTACTGTGAGGTAATATGCCACTCCAAACATAGCCATAGGGTCTTTAAGTAGCATAATTAATAATCAATGAATTGTCAAATTCCTCATATACACTATATTGCCAAAAGTTTTGGGACGTCTGCCTTTACATGCACATGAACTTTAATGACATCCCATTCTTAATCCGTAGGGTTTAATATGGTGTTGACCCACCTTTTGCAACTATAACAGCTTCAACTCTAGGAAGGCTTTCCACAAGGTTTAGGAGTGTGTTATGGGGATTTTTGACCATTCTTCTAGAAGTGCATTTTTGAGGTCAGGCACTGATGTTGGACGAGAAGGCCTGGCTCACAGTCTCCGCTCTAATTCATCCCAAAGGTGTTCTATCGGGTTGAGGTCAGGACTCTGTGCAGGCCAGTCAAGTTCCTCCACAACAAACTCGCTCATCCAACAAATTGTTCCCACAAAGTTGGGAGCATGAAATTGTCCAAAATGTCTTGGTATGCTGAAGCATTAAGAGTTCCTTTCACTGGAACTAATGGGCCACGCCCAACCCCTGAAAAACAACCCCACACTATAATCCCCCCTCCACCAAACTTTACACTTGGCACAATGCAGTCAGGCAAGTACCGTTCTCCTGGCAACCGCCAAACCCAGGCTTGTCCATTGGATTGCCAGACAGAGAAGTGTGATTCATCACTCCAGAGAACATATGCTGTAGAGTCCAGTGGCGGCGTTCTTTACACCACTGCATCTGACGCTTTGCATTGCAATTGGTGATGTAAGGCTTGGATGCAGCTGCTCGGCCATGGAAACCCATTCCATGAAGCTCTCTAAACACTGTTCTTGACCTAATCTGAAGGCCACACAAACTTTGGAGGTCTGTAGCTATTGACTCTGCAGAGACTTCTGTGCACTGTGCGCCTCAGCATGCGCTGACCCCACTCTGTGATTTTATGTGGCCTACCACTTTATAACTGAGTTGCTGTTGTTGCCAGTTGCTTCCACTTTGTTATAATACCACTAACAGTTGAACGTAGATTATTTAGTAGTGAGAAAATTTCACGAATAGACTTACAATTGCACAGGTGGCACCTATCACGGTACCACACTTGAATTCACTGAGCTCCTGAGAGCTACCCATTCTTTCACAAATGTTTGTAAAAGCAGTCTGCATGCCTAGGTGCTCCAATACTTTTGGCAATATAGTGTCTCTTTCTTGAGTTCTTCCTTCCTCTACACCAACGTAGTCATACCCTGCATTCGATTTTGTACATTTAGGTCGTAAAAGTCTGGGAGTTCTTTTTATGAAAGTGTCCCAATTTCTAGACTGCTGCAGTGTGCTAGAAACCACACACTCACCCTGAGTCTGATTCGACTGACTGGCCTTTAACTGCCTTGGAAGGCATGGGCTGCATTCCAGACAGATGAAAGGGGTTGCAGGGTCGATTTATGACCTATTTCATAAATACTATTAACAGAGAAATGCAAAACCACATACTTGCACATACCATGCTAATGAAAGCGGGGTTATTGATGAGGCTGGCCATGTCAAACCCCAGTCCTGTGGCCGTCTGTGAGAACACAACATGTAAAAGCTAATGTTAGGAGTTATTACTGGCTAGTTCTCATATTTAATTACTCCACTGGGATACTCAATATACTGAACATTCATTAAAAACTAAGTTAGCCTGGAGTTCTTTATAAGGTGGATCAAATTTCAATGTAACGATCTACATATGACAGCAGCTTCTTCTACTTACAGGACTGGACGCTTCTTTGTGTTTCTGCTCTGCAATCTTTAGGTTGGATTTGTAGGTGTCATTTTCAGGATCTAACACCAGAGCTTTATTAAAATAGGATATCGCTTCTGGATACTTGCTCATGGAAGTTAGTGCCAATCTATAATTATAAAGAGATCAAATTTAATGCTCATGAAACTGAATCATTTAATACGTGTGGAAGTGATTCATGTAATGCTCATGAGACTAATTCATTAAATGCTCATGAGAATGATTCATTAAATACTCATGACACTGATTCATTAAATGCTCATGACACTGATTCATTAAATTCTCATGACACTGATTAATTTAATGCTCATGACAATGATTTGTGACACCGATTCATTTAATGCTCATGAGACTGATTCATTTAATGCTCTTGAGTCGGATTCATTTAATGCTCATGACACCGATTCATTTAATGCTCATGAAACTGAATCATTTAATACGTGTGGAAATGATTCATGTAATGCTCATGAGACTGATTCATGTAATGCTCATGAACCTGATTCATTTAATGCTGAACTCATGAAACTTTGAAAAAGCTCATTGTTAGTTCATGTTAACTAATGAAACCTTATTGTAAAGTGTTACCCATTAATGCTAAAACAGAATTTGGTTGTTTCAAATCATAAATTATACAAGTAATGAAAGGACAGTTATTAAGGTTATTTTAGTATTATTTATATACTATTATAGTATTATTTACTAATATTTTAAATACATTTTTATTTTGAATTAATAATACTTCAAAGTTTTTGAAGTTTACTGTTTTATAATATTTATAATATTATAAAGTTATATTTTATTATAAATAATAATGATATAATTATATAATATTTGTTTTATTTTATTTCAGCCTTATTTAAATTAATGGGGGATAATAGCTCAATTTTAGTTTCAGTTACAATAACAACACTGACGGTTATACCACAATAATTAAAACAACTCACCCCATTCTGCCATAAGCTTTACTGTATGAAGGGTCGATCGCAATTGCTCGTTCACAGTCTCCCGTAGCCTCTGTGTAGTTTCCAAGTTTACTATGTGCCGCAGCCCTGAGAGAGAACAATCCCAGCAGTCAACACCAAACCTCAACACATCCGTCTTTATGAGCGATACATTCTCACAGTGTGAAATCAAAGTGTTCACCTGTTACAGTAATAAACTGCATTTCTTTGGTCCAACTCAATGGCTTTTGTATAACAGTCCACAGCACTGCTATAATTCTCCTCTTTCATGTGGTTATTGCCTAATAAAGAAACACAAAAGCATTTGAGCATTGGGAATAAATGATGCATTAATTATTGATCATGTTTTTATTTGCATCATCACAAGGGAAAAAATGTGATGACAGAACGATGCCATTTAGTTATAAATAATGCATCCTGTAATGTGATTCTGACAGTGTTTTAAATCTAAATACAGTAGGAAAGGTTGACATGCCCTCATTTTTAAGCTGCTCGGCTCTCTCGATGTCCTCTGGAGATGGAAACGTCTCAGGTAACGTAACAATATCATTCTGTAAACAACAATTAGACAAGAAACTTTGGGAAAATGTGTGTCTAAAATCGTGCTTGCTTGATAATATACTGAATAAGAACAACAGTAATCAAAATAATGACAGAAAAACAGATTTATAAGTATAAAATGTAGTTACTTTGAGGAGAGAGTTGAGGAATATCTCTCTCAGTGGCTGAGGGGTGGCAAGATGGCAGTCACTGGAGCTGATCTTGAACGTGGTCTCGAGACACTGTATGGCAACTGTAAATAGAGAATAATGCATTCATATTTTCAATTTTGTACAATTGTGTATGTTGAAAAAAAAAACCATTCATACTATATACAAAAGAAGTGACACTTTGAGCCTACAATACTGAACCTTTTTCTAATATTCAATATTCTAATTTTCTGAGATTTTGAATTTGGGGTTTTCATAAGCTGTAAACCATAATCATCAAAATTATAACAAATAAAGGCTTTAAAAATATCACTTTGCATGTAATGAGTTTTAATAATATATTAGTTTAACCTTTTAAGTTGAATTACTGAAATAAATGAACTTTTCCACGACATTCTAATTTATTGAGATGCACCTGTAATTACATATTACAATGCTGATATGATGATGCTTCTTCAACAAATAAATACGCAGTATTGTCACGGGTGTTGCGGGCAGGAAGACGACGACAAGCAGATACAATATCAAAGGAGAATTTAATGATGAAGGTTCTCAGGTGAGCAACAAAGCATATCGCAACACACTTACTACAGCGGACTATACACGATGGAGATCAGACACAGACTGGGAGAAAAGGGAGAACTAAATAGGGAACACAAACAAGATAATTACAAGACACAGCTGACACAGAATTAACTAATGATGATGTTACTATGAAACAGATGAGTGGCGGGAAACAGAACAAAGAATCATGTGACAAATTAAAACAGGAAGTCCATGGAACAAAACAGAACATAACTGTGACAAGTATATGTACTATTATGTAAATTTGGGACATTTTGTTAAATGCAATAAAATCAAGAATTTGTGGTTTGTTAATTCTCTTTAACCTTTAACTGACAAAAGTACAAAAAAAAGATTTCCAATGTTTTCACTGACCAACTTAAGTGTATTTTGTAAATTTTATCAAATTTCGATTTTGATGACTGCAACACACTCCAAAAAAGTTGGAACAGAGGCATGTTTCCAACTGTATCACATTACCTTTCCTTTTAATTACACTTTTTAATAGTTTGGGAATTGAGGATACAAATTTTTACTGTAACGATGTCAATAGTTCAAGGAAGAAGGAGGCGGGAACCGGCGAGCGTTCAACACAACTTTAATATAAAAATAAACAAACAACAAAACGAAAGTAAAGCGGCAGCCCCTCACAGATGACTGCAGCATATAAACATAATAAAACATAAAACACAACATAAATAGTACAGGCCTGGTCCTCTCTCGTCCTTCACTGTCAATCGCGCCACCGGCCTCGCTCAGTTCCCACTGCTCTTGGCCTAGCCCTGCTTGCCACAGTTGAATTTTGCAAGAGGAACCAACAGTCTGTGGTCATCGTTGTCTGATTCTCCTTTCTCATAATGAGCCATACAATTTCAATAAGAGACAGATCTGGACTGCAGGCAGGCAGTCAAGCACTTCCACTCTATGGTATAGGGTGTCTAGAAACCACTCTGTTTGCAGGAAAACAAGGCCTGGCATTGTCTTCCCAGGAAAGATGTCGTCTTGATGGCAGTTTATGTCTCTGTACAATCCCGATACTATGGAAGCTTGTTTAAAAAATAAACAACAGAATAAAAAATTTAAAAAAGTACTTTATAATCTTACAATTCTGACTTTTTTCCTCACAATTGCAAGTTTACACCTTTAATTTTTTAATTTAAAAAAAAAAAACACATTTATAACACACAATTGCGACTTTATAACACAGTTCTGACTTTATAACACGCAATTGCGACTTTATATCTCGCAATTCAGATATGTTTTGTGACATAAAAAGTCTTAATTATCTTTTAAAGTGTTTTATTCTGTGGCGGAAACAAGCTTCCATACCTCTCCACGTCAATGGTACCTTCACACACACGCAAGTCACCCATGCCGTTTGCACTGATGCACCCCCATACCATGACAGAGTAAAGTCTGGATGATCCCTTCCATCTTTGGAACTGAGAACTCAATGTCTGTTTTTTCCAAAAACAAGCTGAAACGTGGACTCATCTGACCACAGCACACATTTCCACAGATGTAAAGCTTTCTCCTTGCGTAACAGAGATTCAACTTGCGTTTCATGATGCAGAAGCAGATTGTGTAAAGTGACAACGGTTTTCCAAAGTACTCCAGAGCCCATGTGGCTATATTTAACATGGTAGCATGATGGTTTCTCATGCAATCCCATCTGAGGGTTCAAAGGTCACGCACATTCAACAGAGGTTTCCTGCCTTACCCTACACTGACTGAGATTTCTCTGGATTCCCTGGGTAAATGGTGAAAGACCTAAATCTTGCATTGAGAAATGTGATTTTTGAATTGTTTGACAATTCTCCCATGATATTTGGCACAAAGTGATCAGCCATGACCCATCTTTGCTTGTAAAGACAGAGAAGAAAACTTTCAAAACAGTTTAACTTGGATATTCTATAATCTTATCACTTTTATTTGACCTCTATCCCATATTTTTTGGAGTGTGTTACATCAATCAAAATCAAAATTAGTTTATATTTAGAAAATACAATTCATTTGATCAGTGGAAACATTGGAAATCTTTTGTACTTTTGTCAGTTAAATAAAGGTTGTACTTTTGTCAGTGTCACAAACACCGGTGAAGATCCCATCTCACTCACCAGAATACTGACTTTCATTCGGACTCCATTTCCCATGCACCTTCACTCTGGGACTGATTACTGCACACCTGATCATTATCACTCTGCCTATTTATACCCTGAACGCGCGTGCGCACACACATAGTCATTGCAAAGTCTTGTTTTCCCTGGCTGCATGGTTTCCTGTTATGCGCCTGCCTGTGTTTGTATCTTGGCAGTTGTCTTGGACTATTGTTGGCGACCCTGTGCTGCCAGCCCTTTGATTTCTGTTTGCCTAGACATTGTTTCACGCCTGTTTGCTGCCTGCCCTGACCCACTGCCTGTTATGACCACGTTTTCTGCTCTGCCTCTAATATTGCTGTTCTCCCTGGTCTACCGATCCACGCCTGCTTGTACTGTGAGTTTGTGAACTTTTAATAAACTGCATATGGATCCCAACCTATCTGAGTCCTCGTTACAGTCAGTTAAATAAAGGTTAAAGACAATTAACTCAACCAACTTTTCTGGAATATATTTTTTACAAATTTCAATTGTATTGATTGTTCCACAGTTGTGATGTCATTTCCCACAACCAAATGTTTTGTCACTAATAGTGACAAAGTTAAGGCCCAGGTATACTTAATTTTCCTCGTTCCGGTCTTTCAAAGTATACTTCTCTTTTGGCCATGAGCGTTCTACTGGACTTTGTTTTAAAGCGCTCAAATCACTCGCACATGCTCTTTTGTACACTCACTGTCTGCGCAGACACTAAAATTGCCATCTTGATGACGAAAATTACCGTATATACCCGAATATAAGACTAGGTTTGTGTCCTAAAAATAGGCTGAAAAATGGGGGGGGTTGTCTTATATTCGCGATATAGACAAAATCACGGGGGAAAGGGAGAAAGCAGGGGGAAACAGTAGAGGGTGCCAACACGATAGACTACGTAATTAGTGACCGTGTTATGAATTATATAAACAGTAAAGTGCCGCCATGGAGAAGTCAAGAGATCATTTTGAGAAAAGAGCTTCAAAAGTTGGTCAAATAAACCAACACGTTCGAAACAGTTATGACACCAACTTTAAACTTCTGGTCGTGAATGAGGCAGAATCATCTAATAATTGCAAAGCTGCCAAAACATTTGGAGTCACAGAATGCAATGTTTGGAGGTGGCAAGCACCTTTTTTTTTTTTCAAAAATAAGTCTGGAAAATGGGGGCGTCGTCTTATGTTCAGGGTCGTCTTATATTCGGGTATATACGGTACATCACATGGACAGTGCGCAGAACGTGGATGGCTAAAGTATACTTTGGGCTTTAGTGTACTTCATAAAGTGTCAGTGAGAGTATACATGAGCTGAAATATAAGACCTGTGATGTGTGAAGAAAACAAAGAAAAGTCAAGGTAAATATTAATTGTGACTTGAACATTACTTTATTACTTATGAATTTCTAAAGAACTGTACTTTACGCAAAAAGTATTAATGTTATTTGTTTATTTAGGATACATAAAATGCTAGCTATGAAATCGGATTTAGTAAGAAAATAGTTGGCCATTTTATTATACAATGTTTAAAATGTAATTTAAATCAGAGCAAAACTAATAATTTGAAATGTGATGGATATATTTACATGTCAACACATCAAACTGCATTTTCTAAAACATAACAAAAGATTAAAACTACATTTAATTTGACATTATTACAAAGTGCACAAAGTGTACTTAAGTGTGTTAAGACAGTCATGAAAGTGTACTCTCTTCAAGTACACTTAAGTGGTCTTATTTCATTGTTATTATGAAATAAGACCACTATACTATGTGATTCAGAGAACAAACGTATGCACAAAAATGAGAAATTATTAAAAAAATGATAGATAAATGATCTTGAAATTGTGTGCAGCTGAATGGTTTCAGATCTCCAACTTTTAAACGCCGCCTAATTAATGTCACTAAACTATAAGAGCACCAGTCAACGTCCAAATCCTTTACTTGAGAATGACGAGCGGCAAGAATTGCTTGGTTTCCAAATATCCGCAGGACTCCGACTCTGTGTGACAAAAGTGTGTTTGCTCAGACCCTGATGTGGTACTAATCACTTTTCTACATCAAAGACAATTACATAAATATGAACGTTGACGTGGATTTTAGCGTACGCATGTTATAAATGAGGCCCTTGAAGTGTACATTCAATACAATTAGGCCATGCGTCCACCAAAAGCGTTTTTTTTTTTCACGTGGCAGGCATATTTTTCCAATTGTTTTCAATGGAGCGTAACGAGGAGCTGGGAGTCTATTTCACGCTCAAGCACTAAGCGATCAGCCTTTTTTTTTTGTCTTTTTTTTTTTTTTTTTTTTTTTTTTTTACTGGCCAAAGACTATAGATATAGAAAGATAGTTCACTCCTATTATGTATGAATGGGCGAAACTGCAACGTGCAATATGGCGGAAAAGTCCCACCTTCTAAAATAAAAGAGCCATGGATTGGTAAAGTTACTGCAGGTGCCGTCAGAAATTCCAGATCACATAGAAACCTGAGACTCACGCTTAGGACTGCACATGTGCATTGGCTTGTCTAGCCTGAAAAATAAGCTTGTTAGATTTTGTTGCCGATTTGAAATGTTATTTAATTGGCAAGCAGTTTTTGAGATTCCAGGATTCCCCCATTCAAATAGATATGGCCGCAGATTGACCAGACTTTCCGTGTCGCTTTTTACCCAGCCATCCAATCACTGTGGAGGAAGGGCGGGACAAATACAACACAGACCAACCGCCACATTCTGCTTGTACAACGTCAACAGATGACAACAAGAAGCATAATAACAGAATTAAATTATCTAAAACAAGAGCCAGAGAAAATATTTTACATTGTATCGGCATTTTTATATAAAAACAATACAGAACTATCTGTGAAATGAGATACTAGTAACACTTCCGCGGATATTCCATACAGCAAGCAAAGCGTTTCAACTTAAAAAAAAAAAAAAAAAAAAAAAAAACCAGCTGCGCTGCCAAAATGCTTTCAAGCACCCACAGCAAAGGCATTTTCAGCAGGCTAAAAGCGCTTTGGTGGTCTTTTTTACAAATCACAAAATGGCTACATTTTTGCCAGTTAATCAGTCTATCTGATATATCAGGCCGATATATCACTAATAATAATGTCAGTAAACAGACAGTAAAAGTTTGCTGTGGTGACTTTCAAAAAGTCCTTTTGATCTGAAAATGTCCAGAATCTGAACAGCCAGCCCGAGAGTAAAAAAGGCCAGTGACTTTAAATGCTTTAAACATGAGGGTGACCTACCTTCCAGGCTTTCCTGTTCATCTGAATTCAGCGAGCCACAGTGTGTCTGATCTCTGAGGAACTGCACGATAGAATATGCCAAGCGCTTTTCCACTGCCATTTTGTCTGGGAGAAACCTGAGGAAAGATTTGTTGAAAAAGGTCCTTTTCAATAGAATCAGACATTAGAGGAAAGGTGGCATGGATCATGGGTCAGTTGAAAGAGGAATAATGATATAACAACAGACTGTACTGACAACATTTTCCACTTTCAAAATATTCAATAAAACAGAAAATGTGTACATTTTGCTTGTGACATCAGCTGATTATTCTAAACATATTTATACACATTTATACACAATCAAACCGATTCCAATTCTGTAATTGGATACTTAAAGGCCCACTGAAGTGCCTTGAAACGCACAGCATTATTCAATGTGTTGACGTAATTTCCACTTTAACAGGAAGTCAGGACAGGACATATCAAACAACTCCTCCCCCTTTTTAAAATAGCCAATAAGCGTTTAGTTTATATCACAGCTCGACCAGAGCCGCTGAGCTCTGTAAAGCCACAGTTTTCTCCTAGTCTCTAAGCATTTCTCCTCCTAATCTCCTCCATATCGCTTTAAAATAGAAAATTTTGTGCAGAATTCAAATGTGTCCAATGCGTCGACTGCGCATATGATCCGCTCTGTGTTATCGTGTCTCTGGACCGGAACAGACTGTGTGTGTGCTGCACACTGTCTGAATCATTCCCTATCCCCTATATAGTGCACTACACTCACCTAAAGGATTATTAGGAACACCTGTTCAATTTCTCATTAATGCAATTATCTAATCAACCAATCACATGGCAGTTGCTTCAATGCATTTAGGGGTGTGGTCCTGGTCAAGATAATCTCCTGAACTCCAAACTGAATGTCAGAATGGGAAAGAAAGGTGATTTATGCAATTTTGAGCGTGGCATGGTTGTTGGTGCCAGACGGGCCGGTCTGAGTATTTCACAATCTGCTCAGTTACTGGGATTTTCACGCAGAACCATTTCTAGGGTTTACAAAGAATGGTGTGAAAAGGGAAAAACATCCAGTATCACGGCAGTCCTGTGGGCGAAAATGCCTTGTTGATGCTAGAGGTCAGAGGAGAATGGGCCGACTGATTCAAGCTGATAGAAGAGCAACTTTGACTGAAATAACCACTCGTTACAACCGAGGTATGCAGCAAAGCATTTGTGAAGCCACAACACGCACAACCTTGAGGAGGATGGGCTACAACAGCAGAAGACCCCACCAGGTACCACTCATCTCCACTACAAATAGGAAAAAGAGGCTACAATTTGCACGAGCCCACCAAAATTGGACAGTTGAAGACTTGAAAAATGTTGCCTGGTCTGATGAGTCTCGATTTCTGTTGACACATTCAGATGGTAGAGTCAGAATTTGGCGTAAACAGAATGAGAACATGGATCCATCATGCCTGTGCACTGTGCAGGCTGGTGGTGGTGTAGTGGTGTGGGCGATGTTTTCTTGGCACACTTTAGGCCCCTTAGTGCCAATTGGGCATCGTTTAAATGCCACGGCCTACCTGAGCATTGTTTCTGACCATGTCCATCACTTTATGACCACCATGTACCCATTCTCTGATGGCTACTTCCAGCAGGATAATGCACCATGTCACAAAGCTCGAATCATTTCAAATTGGTTTCTTGAACATGACAATGAGTTCACTGTACTAAAATGGCCCCCACAGTCACCAGATCTCAACCCAATAGAGCATCTTTGGGATGTGGTGGAACGGGAGCTTAAATGCCCTGGATGTGCATCCCACAAATCTCCATCAACTGCAAGATGCTATCCTATCAATATGGGCCAACATTTCTAAAGAATGCTTTCAGCACCTTGTTGAATCAATGCCACGTAGAATTAAGGCAGTTCTGAAGGCGAAAGGGGGTCAAACACAGTATTAGTATGGTGTTCCTAATAATCCTTTAGGTGAGTGTATGTGCCATTCACCATGTAGAAAATAGTAAATGTGTGAACAAGTGACCGATTTCAGCCACAGCTTCAGCATCTATTTATAATGTAGGGGGGCGGGACGCTTCAGATTCTAGAGAGCATTTGATTGGACAGGAAATCTGATGAGAAGTGCAGAGTGATGTCATCAAAATCATTGATCCATTTTGACGGAAGTGAGCGACTATAAGTTTTAATGCTTATCTTCTAAATATGAATTTTGTCATTGTTTTGGAGCACACTAACTTATAGATAACAGTATGGCTAACATATTCATTCTGAAAGTAAAAAAAAAAAAACACTTGATTTTGATTTCATGGGGACTTTAAGGTCAGGGTTTGGATATTTGTAATAACATTTCGATTCCTGTGTGCACATTTTAATGTAATTTCAAACAAATTTCACGCGCAAGAAGACATGAAAGACAACTCAATGCTTGCGCAAGCATCCAGGGCTTGCGCACAAGCTCTCATATTTGTAGTTTTCATGTGTCGTCACATGCTTATAGGAAAGCCCACCTGGAGGGCAAAACAAGGCTTTCCTCCATTGCCCGCCAGTCATTTTTACCATGTTTGTAGTAGGTATTAATGCAGTAAGACAGTGATATTAAAAGACCAACTTCAATATACACCTTATTGATGTTACATACTTTGTAGAGGAAAACAGATGAACACAGAATACTAGTGCAACACAAGGTTTCTCGTTAGGTGTTTTCCCCATCGAAACCCATTATAAAGTAAATATGTTGAGTTCATATTCTTGACTCATCTACTCGCCTGTACATAGTATGCATCTTCAAAAAGGTGTAAACTGAATTTGATCTTTTAATATCACTGTTTCAGTACATTAAGGCACTTAAAGGATGGGTTGTACTAATGCAGATTATTTAGCCTGTCGTCGGTTCACCCTCCGTCAGCTGCTTGATCAGCTCTATAACTCCGTAATTAATCTGTGTTTAAAATTAAGTGGTGCAACAACTCGATTTAAAATAAAACCCATATCAACAAATTCTTGATTAGCATTAAACTTTGCTTAATTTAATCCTTATTGGTGCAACTCACCCTATAGTGTTTTTAACGTTAAGCTTTTTAAAAACGTCCCGCTGTTTTTAGTGATTGAAATACTGCAACAGGTGCAGTATATGGATCATAAGTGGCCAAAACGTGCATCTTGTGCACATATTTTTGTTTTAAGATGGAAATTTGACAGGCTTGTGCTGCAGTTCAATGGAGTTCTATGGCGCTTTTGCCCTCCTAGGCTCCGCGACAGTCACGTGACTGAAAACTATGAATAGTGCACGATACTGAATTGAGTGCTCGTACATATCTTCTTGCACTTGAATGCACAAATACACACATTATGTCAAAATATCCTCAACACGGTCAGCATGTGTATCCTGTTGCTGTCTGTCATTAATGTTAATCAAACAACAAAAGAAAATCACACACTGATCTTGACTGAATAACTTTTGTAACTTTAATAAGGATTAATCTATGCAGAGCTGTTTTACATTTGATTACCATTTCATTCCTGTACCTGAAATTGTTCAGTTGTATTTATTTGTTCTGTTGCTAATTAGTTTATTTGTTCTTACTGTATTACTGTTTACGTGGCTTTAGTAATATTTGAAATTGAGTTGTTTTTACCTTACTGGAATCAAAACTGGGAATCGACATGCAGAATCGGAATAACGATACCCAATCCCACACATAGCCTAATGCTGCATGTTGTTGCAGAGGTTAATTACATAACATTCTCCTATTAATTATTTCATCACCTCCTGCTCATCAAAGCTATATGGTTGTAATCTGACATATGAAACTGTTCTGGTCCTATATTGTAGAGTACATGCTATAGAATAGTTTCATGCAACTGTAATACACAGTCTGTTATACATATCCCTGGATAACAAAAGCCAAAACACATGATGCAGTTATACTGTAATTGTGACAAAGGAATCACAATTCATCCAACAACATGAAATATCATTTAATCTGATGTATACTTAAGAATAAACCTATTGTTAGGTAGATGAGCAGTAGTCTGTGCATCACAGATGGTCTATGTTTACACTGGTTTACACAGAAGAGATTGCAGGAGGTTGTGCAATGGCTGAAGACATTCGCAGTTTAATTAACGGACAGAAAAGGAAACCTTTATGAACGTAAGTCTGTGATAGCCTACTCTTCTAGATCCCCGCATCTCACATCAGCGCACAATATCAATAACATTATAGTCTTGTGGATGCTGTGCGCGCCCCCGCCCACCTACCTGGAGAAAGTGCCCGCAGCGCTCGTTTCAGCCACAGCGTCATGAACACTCGCGTGAGAGTGATGATGATGATGATGCGCTGCACAGCGCATGCGCTGTCTCGCCGGAAATGGCACTGCTGATGGACTACAATGGAGAATTTATGGGTGCGTTCCATTCGACAGGGTCCCTGCGCAGTGTTCACTGCTCCCTACTCCCTGAGCACGGTATATCATCTGAAGTGGACTTCGCTGACATTAATCGCTCATTTGGAACGCCCTGCAACATCATTAAAGAAAGGCAAAGACGGGGTCGCGCAGATTATGATATAACATAAATTAATATTGTAATTTACTTTACTTTCACATTTAAAACCATATAATAAGCATATACATTTGCAAAACATACAGTAGGCCTATGTATCTAAAATATATCATTGTTTTATTAGTTTACATATACCTGTATTGATTATTAACAGATTTGAAGCTGCACCTGTCATTCAATATGAAAATACATTTTGATTTGGTTAACTATGTATAAATGTATTCTTAATCTATGGTCTTTGGTCTCATCTCGTGCGCTTTCTTTCCCAAGTGCAGCTGCATAGTAAACATTCCTAAGGTGAATAAAGTTTATATATATATATATATATATATATATATATATATATATATATATATATATATATATATATATATATATATATATATATGACATATATATATCAGCTGCTTCTCAATACTTTTACTCTAGTTTGTATAATAACTATGAATATTAAAATGCATACGTAAACTCCTCCATCGCAGAGCTGTTTAAAAACTCCTCTAACGGCTCTGCTCCATCGTTTGTTCAGACAGGTGATGCGACGCGCAAAGACAGTTGGGTGATTTTTACTCTCTCCACTTCCTGTGAAGTGATGTATCGATGTTCCCTTCTTCCCTACGCCGTTTGTAGTACCCTTCGAGCTGAACATGTTCGCTGCCTTTGGACTGGAATCTCACTTAAAATGGCGGACTACCCTGTGAAGCCAACTTCGCAGTCCACTTACGGTCGAATGGAACGCACCCTATGAATCCTACTGCGCTAAAGGCGTTATTTTAGCTGTCCTTACAAATTATAACTTTTTTTTATTTTTTTATTCAGTTACTTTCCAAAACCATCAAACAGAGGTGGAGGGTACATAACAGATCTTTAGAACATATATATATATATATATATATATATATATATATATATATATATATATATATATATATATATATATATATATATATATATATATATATATATATATATATATATTGAATAGTGAATGTCTTCACCTTCTGTTATTTTCTACTGGAACAATATTGTAATAATGTAGATTGGTCTCAAGTTTGGTCATTACCTCAAAAATTTCTCCTTACAAATAAGGTTAAGGAAATATCATTTAAATTAATTCATAGAGTTTATCCTATAAGATTTTCTACAAAAATGTAAAATTGATATTGATTTAAAATGCTCTTTTTGTGAAGGCTACACTGAAACAATTACTCATTTGTTTTGGTCCTGTCAATGTGAAGGTTTTCATTGCTGATAATCTTTTAAAAACAGTTTAAAAACATCTTATAAATATGTGATTTTGGTTTATTATATTAAAGAACGCTCTTTAAAGGATGTTGGTTTTATTATCAATTTTATTTTATTTTGATGTAAATTTCACATTCATAAATGCAAGTTTACAAAAGGCAAAAAACAAAACAAAAAAAAACAGCATTTGTGTGTATCTGCAAATATTTCTGTGCATGTGAACAATCTGAATAATTTTCTACTATTTGAACTACATATTTTAGTATTATGGCAAAGCATACTAAAGATTAGAGTGTTTTTCATTATGCCCAACAGTGTGTAGTTAGTTAGACACAAATCTGTAATATGAATGAAGTGTGTGCTATTTCGTGCAAAAGTTAAATTTTGATAATGACATAGGCCTATGTAGTTTTGGTTGCAGTGCTTCATTTTGCAAGATATATGAGGTATTTTGCAGTTTGGGTGTGTGGTTTTGTGAATTGTGTTAAGTATTTTGATAAAACCAGCCTAGTTTGCAAAATTGTGTGTTAGCAATTGAAAAAAAAAAAAAAACTGTAATTAATTACTGTAATTTAATTACTTTTCTACGGTGGCCGAGAAGTGCAAAACAAAATCACAATTACGAAAACAAAATAACAAATTAAAAAACAAAACAACAAATTATAAACGCAATGGAAAGTCTAAGAACAAATTAACAAGTTAGAAAACACAATAACGATTCCGGAAACAAAATAACAAATCAGAAAACACAACGACAAATCTGGAAACAAAATAACAAATCAGAAAACATGACAAGTCGGACAAAACGGTAAAGGTAGGTATATGTGGCTAACGCAATACTGACCTCTGATTGGACGAGACATCTGTCAATCAAGACATGCAGAACGTACAGCAGGCTGCGGCAGGAGAAAGTTGATTCGCGTGTGCATGTGTAAATATTAGAGATGTATCGTCTACGATAATAATTGTTATTTTAATGATCTGCAAAGCTGCGAGCTAAAATTATTATGACACTCACTTTGCAAAAAAAAAAAAAAAAAAAACACTATTAGAAAGCAGTTATAATGCATTCCAGGGGCCTCATTTGTAAAATTGCGTAGAAACTGTCCTACGTTTGATCTAAGATCGTTTCTCAAATGTGTGTACGTGCGATTCCGAAAAACGAGCGTACGCACAAAAACCGTGTGTAGCCTATAATTTTATTTAAAATAATTTAATATATCAATTCTTAATAAAACAAAACAAAACATTACTCTTATAGCATGCAGTGTAAATGCATTGTGTACATTCCATTTCCTTGCCAATGGAAACTTTTCTTTGATTTTTTTATTTTTTATTTTTATAAAAAAATTGCTTTTTGGATTTGCCATTGCGTTTATAATTTGTTATTTTGTTTTCGGAATTGTGATTTGTTTTGCACTTCTCGCCACCGTACCTTTTCCTTGGAAAAGTAAAGTAAGGGATTACTCTTAATTCTTCTGTAATTTAATTACAGTTACTTCTGCATTTAATTGCATTACATACTGTATATACAACAATTCTATATAAAACAATAGTGGATTTAACATCAAAATTGAATGTCCAATGTTTGTTTTTACAGTTCTTGCCCATTGCTTACCAAAGCCTCAATATCTTAAATTCTTGCAGCTTACCTTAAACACAGTGTAACCATAGCTTAAACACGTTGTCAACTTTGCACTTTGTTTGCAATTCTGTAACAAACTTATTGCAAAACACTATACACGTTTTCTAACATTAGGCACTTTGATCAAAAACGAAATCACCTGTTATCATTGGGAAAACACTCAAATTGAAAATGCAAAACTCATCTGGCAATTGTAGACACTTATATACACACCTAAAAACACTTGCACAGAAAACAGAACACCAATCGGTCTGAGACTTAGCACTACAAGGCCTCAGGTAAGCCATTTTGAGAACTTTGCAAGCATTGAGGCAATAAGAGTCGGAGTAAGAGGAGGACAAAGAGAGAGAGGAGTCGGACGTGGAAGAGGATGAGGACGAAGACGAAGACAAAGACGAGGACCAGTGTGGAGACATGTGTCAGATGACATCAGGGCTACACTGGTGGACCATGTGATAAATCATGGCCTGTCCATGAGGGAAGCTGGGCAAAGAGTCCACTTTAACCTCAGTCGCTACACAGTAGCATCGATAATAAGGACATTCCGACTGGAGAACTGGTATATCTTTAAGTTTCTCTCCAGACTGTACCTACTGTATGTGTCACATGATTCTGTATCATATTACAGTATTACTGTACTAACAGTACTATACAAAAATGGGTAGTGCTGTGAAGTATATGTAAAGGAATACAGTTGTGATGTTACAGTACTGTGTACAGTTTGAAAGTACAGTATGTGAAAAAGAACCTAACCAATGACATTTTCTACAGAATGGTTGGATGACCTCCTCAAGGTGGAAGGGAACGGCTCTTCACTCAACAACAAGAGCTTGCCATCATTGAAATGGTGCAAGAAAATAATGCAATCCGACTTTGTGAGTTGCAACAATGCATAATTGCAAATAGAAATGTATTCAACAATATCAACAGGGTCAGCATTTCTACACTAAGTCGCATCCTACAGAAGCATAACTTGTCCAGGGTACCATTTGAAAGGAACAGTGTCAGGGTCAATGATCTGCACCATGATTATGTGCAGGTATGTGTCACTTTACTTTACATACTATATATTGTGATGTGGGAATGAGGGTTTATGCTGCCACCTGCCCTGCCTGTATCTTGTAGTTTTTGTCTATTCTGACCCACACCAGCCCCTACTTGTGTGAAAATATAGACATTGTAGACACTGTATGTGTTTTCAGTAACACTATTCAATATTTTCTGTTACAGACAGTTCTGGATTTTGATGCCGCCAAACTGCCACAAGTTCATCTACGCGGATGAGGCTAACGTAGTTGGACAAAGGGCTGTTGTAAATGTCCCTGGGCAGCGTGAGGGAAATATCACCTTGTGTGCTGCAATTAGTGTCCAAAAAGCCCTGCATCACCAAGACACTCTAGGTTCCTACAATACAGGACAGACCATTGCATTTCTAGATGCACTGCATGCAGTTGTGCAGGACAGACCACAGCAGCCCAGGTTTGTTGTCATCTGATAATGTTAGTTTCCACCGGGCTGCTCTGGTCCGAGATTGGTTCAACAACCATAACCAATTCACACTTTTATACCTGCCCCCTTACAGTCCCTTTCTAAACGCAATCGAGGAATTCTTTTCAGCGTGGCGGTGGAAAGTATATGATCGGCAACCACATGACACTGAGGTGGGATCAATCCAAGGGTGGATTCGGCAAACAAGGCGATATTTTCCCCGATGCCTAGCCCATGAGGTCATCGCCTGTGATGTTGACGAGGTCTTGTGGCCAGATCCGAACAGAAGGTGGGATCCATAAGCCAAACCCCAGCCCCCAACACACACACACACACACACACACACACACACACACACACACACACACACACACACACACACACACACACACACACACACAAAATAAGTATGTTTTCTTTTTTTTTCTTTTCCCCAATAGCAATTTATCCAGTAATTGTTTTGTTTTTTTACTTTTGTTTTGTTGCTAAATTTGATTATTCGTGATTCTATTTTTCTTTATTTCTGTAAGAATGTTCATTTTTTGTAAAAACGCTTGTTTGATTACTGCAGAAATTCTATTTTAGAATTTTACAGAAGAGTCTGAGAAAATGACAATAAAAATAATTTTTTCATTAAAAAAAATTGAAACACAAAGACTGCAGTGTTTTATATAAAGCCCATCAGTGTGTTGCTGTTGATATGAAAGAGTAATCCAAATGGTGCTTGTGTGTATGGTTTTATTGCAAGAAATTTCATTTTTAGAAAGGAGTGTTAAGTTTTGTTTGCGGTGTTTCATTTTGGCATAAATGTGAGTTTTTAATCTCCAAGTGCTACGTCTGATTGGCTTGTGTGTAGAGTTTTGACATAATGAGCCAAATTCTGCAAAAAGTGTGTAAGCAATAGGCAAAAACTGTGATGTAACCTCCTTTAAATACTTGCAATGCAATTTTATATTATTTATTTGAAAAAATTAAAAGTGCAGTTGTCTATCATGTTTATCCTTGTATTGTTCAACTGCTTGAGGTTAATATGGGATTTAGAAAGTAATAAGTAATGCAATAGGCTACTTTTTAGAGAGTAATCTAATTATAATGTTGACGATGTAATTAGTAGCTAGTAATTAATTAGCCACATTTTTTAGATTTAACCAAAACAAAATTTTGGATACAGGGATTAAAAAAAATTCGAACCACGTAGAAAAAGAATTTCACTTAAAATTGCACTTAAACACTGTTAACATGTTTTAATTAAATAAAATAAAAAATAAAAGGAACACTTCAGAGTTGTTGTTCATGTAATGTACGTACATGTCACTGTTACCTGTTTAATATTCATATGCCAGTCTTTCGCCATATTCATTAATTCGCCAGCTGACTACTTTGTAGCCAACCAGAATACCCTGCCGGGTGAACGTCGGTTTACGTAATTAATATTCAAAAGCCAAACCTTCATCTTAGTAGTAGTACTACTGGTATTGGTTTGTAACAGTCGAGTGTGACGGTAGGAGTTGCATCCTATTTTTGCACGTTGCATGTGTGAAATTATAGGCATGCCATGTTTATCTTCGGAGTTTCCGTGGCCCGAGCGGTAAGAAGGTATTGTGAATTATGTTATTTAACACAGGTTATGCTGTATATGTTGTTTGACTGAGTTGGCATCGCCACTACCATTAACCGAACGCTTGAATGTGACTAACGTTACGCTCAAATAGACTCTAAATACACGGACTTTCCTTACCAAGCTTTAGTATTGGAGGATATCTGGTTTTAGTCAGGTTATCTCATTGGCTTCTCTCGGAACTAGGCAATGCAACTGGCATATGTGAAGTAGTATAAGTGTATCACAAGCAGATCATGTTCGCATTCCCTTTTTTGACAGACATGTGAAAGTGTCCATCGTTAGTACGGAAAACATTCACAGCATGCGACCCTACGCAACACACAGTTTCTCTTCTGTCTGTATTATGTACAGTAATGTGTAGCTTTTCTTTTTCTAAAGTTACAAGAAGCTGCATACAAGTGCCCATGCTGTGCAGGCAAGCTTATATTTGCACAGTGGTCACTGGAAAGTATTGATACTGGCTCTTTCTGTAATTTAATGCAGAATCATTATATCCAGCTCAAAGTTCAAGATGACACTTCAAAATGGATTAGTCATATCTGCCTACAGCTGCCCCAGCACAGCTGACAAGAACAACAGCCTGCGATGGGATCTTACCCCAGAAGAGATCCGACATCGGACACAGAGACTGATCCAGCGGATAAAGCAAGCCTATGACTCCGTGGGGTCCGTGGACATTGGGAAGGTGTGCTTTGAGAATACTCTGCAAGTCATTGCAGATACAAAAGCAGATTATGCCGGTGAGTGGCGAATTATAAGACGTTTTTTTTTCATCTGTGCCTTTGTGCTGTTATATTCACTTTTCCGTACTCTGTTTCAGCTTCACGTCATATGTTGGACTTCCCCCAGTATGTCTCTCCATGTAAAGAGGTCAGATTGGCGAGCACCGAGGCTGATAAATGCCTGTCCGATTTCGATGTGGAAGTGAGCATGAGGGCGGATGTGTTTCAGAGACTTTTAGCCCTGCAGGTACCACGCTACAGTGTGATGTTATATTCTAATAATTCTAGTGTAAAGTCATTCTGAATAATTATGTTGATTCTTTTAATCTATCCATATACATTTTTATTTCATATTATTAAAGGGATAGTTCACCCAAAAGTGAAAATTCTGTCATCATTTACTACATCATTTAAAGAAGATATTTTTAAAGGTGCAATAGGTGATCTGGGAAATTCTAACTTTAGCCTGCTAGCATTGAAAGCATACAATCCCACCCTCCCTGCAAATCACTGTTTAAAGTCACGACTCCTTCAAAACACATGAACGCGCAGACCAGAAGCGAGACGACCAGAGACAACGTTATTGGGACTTTAAACGTTAAAGATTACATCATGTGTTGTTCACCTGGTGAGAGTGAGGGGAGAAACAGAAGTACTTGCTTGCACACACAAGTATGTGATTGTGAAATTACTCCACTTCAGAAGTTGACATGTTGACAAAGAAAAGGATGCACTGTATTTCAGCTTTATTCATATGCGATTTCAGGGTGAAGCTGCAACACCGTCGAATCTCACTGAATTATCTGCAAAGGGCAAAGTCAGCTATACATAGAACTGTACTGTCAAACCTGAAATGTAGATACTTGCCACTTGTTGTCGGTTCAGAAGGAAAGTTAGGTTGTTGCTGTTTGACTCCATCCTCGCTCACGTGAAATACGCTGATGACATATGATGTGAACAGGCTGCGCAGTGGTATGCAAACACACGTTAACTGACAGGGAACACATGGTATCATTCCGAAGAAATGCAATGATTAAACGAACATTTTATGGTCCTACGCCTACCACAGAGGTATACATTTATAAAAATACATTTAGACGGCTTGACATAGTGATTGCTATCAGCATATGAGGAGACTTTCAACCAGCATAACAAAAAAAAAATTCTGTAAAAAATCACCTATTGCACCTTTAAGAATATAGGTAACCAAACAGCTGATTGGCCCCATTGACTTCCATAGTATGGGAAAAAATACTGTTTGGTTACCAACATTTATCAAAATATCTTTTTTTGTGTTCAGCAGAAGAAAGAAATTTATACAGGGTTGGGTGAGGGTGAGTAAATAATGCTTAGCTTCAGTGGGCAACCAGTCTTGGGCTACAGGGTGATATGGCTGTGGTAGCCATTCATTAATAATAAAACAGAAGGTGAAATACCTAGATGTCCTACTATTTCCGCTGAGATTTTGAAGTGTGCATCTGATGAACACTTTACTATCCCATGAGGTCACGGCAGAGGATTTATGAATGACAGTGAAACGACGCAACGGGTGCTATTGGTCAAATGACGTGACGACATGGCATGTAGAATCTACCTTTTTAACATTGTGCGATTTCGGATGCAGTTTAGGTTTAAACCACTTAATTCATATGGGTTACTTGTACAATATCTTTTATGAACTTTTGAGGGATTAATGTTTTGGTATAAAGACTTTCAATAGAGAGATGGAAATCTGTCTGATTTCATTAGAATATCTTTATTTGTGTTTCAAAAAGAAAAAAAGTCTTCTGGGTTTGGAACAAACTGATTAGTAGTAATTTAATTTAAGTCTGTATTTTAAAATGTTACACCTTACTATTAATTAAATTGTTACCACCTGCTTCTTAGTTTATTGGTCAGTTTTCCTGAATGAATGAATATGTGTTTGTTTTATGATTGGAGGTAATCAATATGACCTCTGTCATCACTCATCAATGGAGAACTTTATTTCTGGGTACTAAAAAGACATCTGGCAAGTTGGCAACCAGGTTCAGTTTCATAAGGGTGACTCATAAAATGAGGCATTTGGCAGTGTTGGCAGAGCTCATTGAGGTTTTGTCCAAAATGGTTTCATATTGCGGATTTCTCAAATTAAAATGATTGTTTGAGTGGAAATCTCCTGTTGGAGTGAGCAGGATACTGTTTTGCACCGTTCTACTCAAATAACGCTCATTTGACGAGGCTGTCCTGTCTCCAGGGCATTTACTGCCTTTTTAATTGAGCTGTAATAAAGTGATCCCGCTATTTCTTCTGATAGCCAGTATGGAATCTTCACTGTCCTCATTATGACCCTGTGGAAGGAAAGCAGGAAAGCATGTGGCGCTAGTATGGTGTCGGGCCCATGTCATTTTGGCTTGGTGTCAGAACCGCATGTAAACAACGTCAGGCATTCACAGTACGTGTCTCAGCATTTCCCTCTTTATCTTTATAGGAAAAACAATCCAGTGGTTTATTGCCTGAGTCGGAGAGATTCCTGGGACGACTGATCAAATTAGGGAAACGGAATGGATTGCACTTGTCTAAGGATATACAAGAAGTAGGTTTGGTTTAGTGTTTACTGTAAACTTGCCTGTGAGGATGAATTCACATATAATATTGATTAGTAGAGTGTCTCTATTACTATTGCTCATACTTTACAGTGTTTGCTTATTAGTGAGTTGAACAAACCCATAAACCTGAACAATGGACATCTGAGCATCTGCCTCTAAAATCCTAGCAATTTTGTCACAGGCAAATACCACTTTTATTTTGTTTAGAAAACCGCTTCTATTCTAGCTATTGTTGCAAGTAGAAAAACTTAACACTGAAAAGAAAAACACACTTATGTGTGTGAAAGGCCAGTATCACTGATACTAATACTGCTACTGATGTCTCTATGAAATAGATTTTTTTAAACATTAATGATAGACATTCAACATTAAAGTATAATTGAAAGCTATCAATTTTAACATTTATTTGCATTAATGCGCTAACTTTGACAGCAGTAATAAAAATTAAATAACAAACAATATTAAAATTATAAATGTAAATATAAATTAATACATTTAAATGAAAGGATTAGTTCACTTCAAAATTAAAATTTCCTGATATTTTACTCACCCCCATCTCATCCAAGATGTTCATGTCTTTCTTTCTTCAGTCGAAAAGAAATGAAGTGTTTTGAGGAAAACGTTCCAGGATTTTTCTTCACATAATGGTTTTCGATGAGTAAAATATCAGGAAATTTTCATTTTGAAGTGAACTAATCCTTTAATAAAATGTGTAACTTGTATAATGTATAACTACAACTGTGTTGGGGCCACTGTTCCACTTGTTCCACTCTTCCACTGTTAAGCCCTGGGAAGTGTAAAAATCTAGCTATTGGTTATTTTTATTGGTCTTTCGATGTCTGGTTTTTTTTTTTCTCAGGAAATCAAGTCAATCTCTAAGAAAATAAGTGAACTCTCCATAGATTTCAACCAAAATTTGAATGAAGAGAATACAGTGCTGTTGTTCTCGCAAGAAGAGCTTGGTAAGCATGTTTTTCTGTAGTATAACAGCTGTTTTAAGGGGCTTTCGCACCGGAGGAACGTTTTCACAGTTCCTATAACTATTGTCGGAGGTACCTGCTTTTTGCCGTGTTTGCACCACAGCAACTGGGAACGATTTTGTTTATAGGAATGTCTGTTGGGGGGACTAAATTAGCTCCTACTTCAGAGTAGGGTCTAATCCAGCAGAACAGGAACTACCAGTGATGTAAGAGTACGTTGACAAGCCGTGTAAACACACAGTTTACATATACTTACTCCATGGGCGAACTCCAGGAGCATAAACAGTGATTGATAGAAAAGGAAATGGGCCTTAGGGGAACATTTACGTTTTCGGGGGACCGTCCTGTGGCTAGTTCCTATAACTACCCGGTGCAAAAGCCCCCTTAGTGAATTAATCTTGGACACAATTTTCCTCCTTCCTTTCTCAAGTGGGTCTTGCGGAAAGCTACGTGAATGGTCTGGAGAAAACAGAAGATGGGCGATATATAGTCACCCTTGCATATCCCCACTACTTCCCCCTGATGAAAAGATGTCATGTTTCCGAAACCAGGAGGAAGATGGAGATGGCCTTTCACAGCAGGTGCAAGGATGTAGGTTGAACTCGTATGTCCTTTAATGAGACTTTGGGTTCAGTTAATCTTTGAAGGATCAGCACAACTGGAAAGAGTAAATTGTTGTTTTAGGGGGAGAATCAGGGAATTTTAAACTGTTTTCCAGCCCTTGCAAGTCATGGAAATGAATCCTAAAAGTCATGTCCTAGTTATTAACGTTTGCTCGTTGTTTACAGGTGAACACTGCTATTCTTGAACAGCTGATTGAGTTGCGGGCAAGGCTAGCCAAACTAATGGGCTTCAGCAGTCATGCCAATTACATGCTGGAAATGACCATGGCCAAAAATTCAGAGAATGTGGCACGATTTCTTGGTATGTTTTCTTGTCTTTTTGTCTATCTGTGAAAGATCAGCACCTACATTGCAATTTGGTGACCCTTGTCCTCGTGTTCAGTTGTTAAAGTGACATAACAGTTTGATTATGTTGTCGTCTGTCTGTAGTGTAGCATAGACTCCTCTTGTAGCTTTTTGATTATAAATATGATTATAAACTAGTTGTTTCCTTTATTTCTAAAATCTACCAAAATATTATTTTGAATTTATTCAGTGAATTTTGAGTACAAATTCTGGTATCACTTTATTAGGGTCCCTGTTTCATCTTACATAGTAATTATTATAGTAGTTACTATAGTAATAACTATAAATTATGTATATATTAGTAATAACTACTATAGTTATACAACTAACCTAAAACAAACCTTAATTCTAACACTATAGTAAATAATATTACTCAATATTACTTTACATCAAATGTATAATTACACTGTAACACAGACACCTTAAAATAAAGTGAAACCTAACTGTTTTAAAATATATTCCTGTGATCAAGGCTAAATTTTAAGCATTTTACTCCAGTCTTCAGTCACATGATCCTTCAGAAATCATTCTAATATGATGATTTTTATGTTCAAGAAACCTTTCTTATTATCAATGTTGAAAACAGTTGTGCTGCTTCATCTTTTCAGGATTTTTTGACGAAAAGAAAGTGGTCAAACATTATGACCATTCACAACAAGTGATGTTGATTATGTGCATGTGTAAAGATCTGGGCTTTAGTCGGTTTTCATAGTAAACGTGTGGGATGTGGCCGAAATGGCTGTGGCATCTTTCAGCAGGATAATGTGTCTTGTCACCCAGTACACTACACATACACTGATCACAGTATGACCACCTTCCCAATATTGTGTTGGTCCCACTTTTGCTGCCAAAACAGCCCTAACCCGTTGAGGCGTGGATTCCACTAGACCCCTGAAGCTGTGCTGTGGTATCTGGCACCAAGATGTAGCAGCAGATTCTTTAAGTCCTGTAAATTGTGAGGTGGGGCCTCCATGCATTGGACTTGTTTGTTCAGCACATCCCACAGATGCTCGATTGGATTAAGATCTGGGGTATTTGGAGGCCTAGTCAACACCTCAAACTCGTTGTTGTGCTCTTCAAACCATTCCTGAACCATTTTTTCTTTGTGGCAGGGCGCATTATCCTGCTGAAAGAGGCCACAGCCACCAGGGAATACTGTTTCCATGAAAGGGTGTACATGGTATGCAACAATGCTTAGGTAGGTGGTACATGTTAAAGTAACATCCACATGAATGGCAGGACCCAAGGTTTCCCAGCAGAACATTGCCCAAAGCAACACACTGCCTCCGCCGGCTTGCCTTGTTCCCATAGTGCATCCTGGTGCCACGTGTTCCCCAGGTAAGTGATGCACACCCATCTGGCCATACACATGATGTAAAAGAAAAAGTGATTCATCAGACCAGACCACCTTCTTCCATTTCTCTGTAGTCCAATTATGATGCTCACGTGCCCACTGTTGGCACTTTTGGCAGGGGTCAGCATGGGCACCCTTACCAAACTGCGTTGCACTGTGTATTCTGACACTTTTCTGTCAGAACCAGCATTAACCTCTTGAATTGAATTGATCAATTTGAGCTACAGTAGCTCTTCTGTTTGATCGGACCACACAGGCCAGCCTTCACTCCCCACGTGCATCAAAGAGCCTTGGCCACCCATGACCCTGTCGCTGGTTCACCACTGTTCCTTCCTTGGAGCACTTTTGATAGATACTGACCACTGCAGACCGGGAACACCACACAAGAGCTGCAGTTTTGGAGATGCTCTGACCCAGTCATCTAGCCGTCACAATTTGGCCCTTGTCAAACTTGTTAAAATCCTTACACTTACCCATTTTTCCTGCTTCTAACACATCAACTTTGAGGACAGTGTTCACTTGCTGCCTAATATATCCCACCCACTAACAGGTGCAGTGATGAAGAGATAATCAGTGTTATTCACTATTGTCATAATGTTATGTCTGATCTGTGTAGTTCCAAGTGTCACCCTGGCCTCCAGATACCCCAGATCTTAATCTGATCATGCATCTGTGGGATGTTCTGGTAAGAAAAATCCCATCCGCGGTCACTTCACCCAATGTGCAGGACTTAAAGGGTCTGCTGCTAATGTTTTGGTGCCAGATACCACAGGGCACCTTCAGGAGTGTCCTAAAGCATTGCTTCGGCAGGTCTAAGCTGTTTTGGCAAGTGCTCATAGTGTTTTTGCTCAAGTTTGTTTAAATGACAGTTATATAACCAAAATGTTTTTGGTGCTCAATAGATGAATTGTATAAGAGGTTGAGACCAGTGGGCGAGCAGGAGCGGCATTACCTGCTGTCACTCAAACATACTGACTGTGAGAGGCGGGGCTTGGCCTTTGACGGAAAGCTGCATGCATGGGACATGCCCTACTACATGAACCAGGTGGAACAAGTGAAGTTTGCAGTGGATAAGGACAAACTGATCGAGTACTTTCCTCTGGAGGTGGTGACAGAGGGCCTACTGAATATATATCAGGATCTGTTGGGTCTGACGTTCCAGCAGGTCAAGAATGCCCACGTGTGGCATGATAGCGTCACACTGTACTCGGTACTGGACTCTGTGACTGGAGATGAAGTTGGACAGTTTTACTTAGACTTACATCCCAGGTAAACCATTCTAGATATTCACTAAGAGGGTTTTTTTCTGAGCTGAAATGGCCAGCATGTGTTAAGTTTTGGATTGTCTTGGCTAACTAGTAAAATTAATTTGGTCAACAAGGTTCAGCAGAAACAATATGACCAGCTTCATCAACTTAGTTATGATGGTAAACAGAATAGCTATGCTGGTCTACCAAAGTCAATTAAAATATATTAAACACTGTTAATGCATGTCAGTTAATGCATTAACTAATGTTAACAAATGAGACCTTGTTGTAAAGTGTTACCAAAAACTAATAAAAATGACGAAAGCACATAACAATTACTCAAATTTAAAGTCACATTTAAATAAAAACAACTGAAAATATAAAAATATAAGCTATTTCAAAATATTACTAAATACAATAATAGTAGAGAACAGGGTTTCTGTGGGTTCTTAACTCTAAAATCCAATAATCAGAATTTTAGCTCTTAAAATGTCAATTTAGACAAGTCTTAACTTTTGGCTTATGAAGTTTAACGTTAGTGCTTAAAGTGCTGAAAACTGGTCACTTTGGAATGAAGGATTTTGAAAGGTACAACTGATGGACACTCTGGAGGGTAAACCCTTTGAAGGGATTAGGGCATAGGGATGAGTTCTTCAGAATGGAAAGCAGGGCAAATACAAATTTGGAAAATGAATAAAGCCATAGAATTATTTATTTTTTATTTGATAGTTTGTTCTTTTTAATTTTACTTTATTTTAGCCCATCAATTTCTAGGTTACACAGTTCTGTGTAGTCCTGTTCATGTTGTGAATGGATTTGTTTTTTGGATGTGAAAGGACATGAAATAAGTCTTAAATTGCATTCATAATGGTCTTAAAAAGTCTTACATTAAGCCTTTTGAAACCTGCAGAAACCCTGCATCAGTTATACGAAAAATTACACTGAAACCAGTCTGGAAAGGCATGCTGATCTAAACTAAACAAGGTTTGTTAACTTAAGCCACCCCAGTGCAGTTCTCAGCATGAAATTGAAATATGATGTCCTTCTCTAAGGAACTGGCTTATTGGCCATGGATGTAATGGCCTGAAATAGTCTTGATTCAGATTTATTGGTCTGTTTTAATCTTCAGGGAGGGTAAGTATGGCCATGCTGCATGCTTTGGGCTCCAGCCAGGATGTCTTGGGCCCGATGGGAATCGTAGGATGCCTGTGGCTGCCATGGTGGCCAACTTCACAAAACCCACAAGCAACTGGCCTTCCTTACTGCAGCACCATGAAGTGGAGACCTTCTTCCATGAGTTCGGACACGTTATGCATGAGCTCTGCTCCCGGGTACGTCAGTATACTTAAACATAAAGAGGGTCCAAAAGTCTGAGACCACACTGAATGAAAATCTCATATCAATAAGAAATTAAACTGGCGGTACCAAATATGATTTTTCTGTGTCAACCTGCATGCTCAAGACCCGCTATGCAGAGTTCAGTGGGACACAGGTGGAGACTGATTTTGTGGAAGTGCCGTCTCAAATGCTGGAGAACTGGGTTTGGGAGAAAGAGCCTCTCAGGAGGATGTCCCGTCACTACAAAGATGGCAGCCCGATCCCAGACAGTCTGCTGGATAAACTCATTGCATCTAGAGTGGCCAACACAGGTCAGATTTGATCCCACATTCACTACATTTATATAATCTCCATCTGTATGTTTGAACTTATTTTGAGGGAAGATGATTCAGAGGGATTAAAATTGTATATATATATATATATTAGGCCTAACAAATATAAACACAAAATTATATTATAAAGTAAATTAAGCCTATTTTAGGAACATTCATTATTATTTGTTTATTTTTATGTAACAAATACTACCTTTTTGTATTAAAGTAATGGGAATTTGTGGAGAAATTTGCTTAGTTGTCACTCAAATGTCACAAAAATATTGTAGTGGTCTTAAAATTAGGATTAATTTTCTTAACTAAAAATATGTTTTCCTATTTCTTTCTGTTGAGTTTGGAGTGAAACATTGGTGTTATTCTGAATACTGTTTTAAAAAACAGAGTACCGATTAAAGATCAAAGTTCTATTGTGTCTGTATTTTTATTGGTTATTGATATATTAGGTCATCCTTGTGTTTGATTAGTAATTGTAACCCGACACTTTGTTTAATATCAGTTATTACACTATTAACATTTTACTACGGAAACATAAAGTGCTAAATATTATGCTATTTTAAAGGCTCCTAATTTTGTTTTGGAGTCTCCTATATAACAGGTTCTCATAATACACATTCATCACCACATTTTTCATTGATTCTCAAACGACAGATGAATCAGTCTCTCTTTTCTGTGGGCTACTCTGCTCTAATTGGTCAGATGGTCCAGTCTGTTGTGATTGGTGTACCGTTACGCGTGTCGGAAACAAAACACTCATCACCATAACTGTACCGTATCATATCAGTTCCAGAGGCTTACTAAAGCTTAGCGATCATACACACTGTAAAGAGAGTAACAATGACGTAGATTTTACCATATCAATCTGAGCGCGACCCAAACCTCCATCACAAGGACGACTTGAGCAGGACGTTTCTCAGTGATGCGCTACTCATTTTAAGGTACATTATGAGATGTTGCAACTGTAATTCCTCACCATCAGCATTAACAAGTGTATGTCCAACAACAAACCAATGTGTATATTTCTAATGTATTGAGTTGCACATGCGGGAACTGTATCAATAATGGTGCATATCTTGGCGGAGCACTAACATGAATGACTGATGTAACCTTTGTCTTTCAAGAGCAAGCGTTTTGCGAATCCTGTGTTGAACTCTGAGATTTGAGAAGCAGTCGTCAGTAAAATGAAGTTTGAGGGCTGGTCAAGTTGTTCAGGGACGGACAACGTACAACATAGATGGGCATTATGCAAATGTCTTTTCTAGTGACGTAGATCTGTCACACAGTGAGATTCGAAATACAAATGACTCGTATAGGCGGTTCAGAGTCGATACAATAACAATTTTGAATTTACAACTTTGCAGAACGTTTACATTCACAAACAGCTACATTACACACTGCATGAAAGGGAATATTCGAAAAGCCATAATAGGGGCACTTTAAATATATTCTATACATATTTGTGGTAAAGGGGTGAACACAAAAAAATGGTTTTCAAATATGTCAGTTTATCATTAAAAACCTTTTCTGTCCACAGGTCTGATGAACCTCAGGCAGATTGTTCTCAGTAAAGCTGACCAAACGCTCCACACTAAAGACAGAGCGGATACTGCAGCGGAGTTTGCCAAGCACAGCAAAGACATCCTGGGAATCCCAGCCACACCAGGTCATAAACGCATATGCAGGCAATGAGTCTCAACACACTTGGACACCTCGTCTAATGAGGACATTAACACATCAACAACTATTTAGTGTTTAGCAGCTTGGTGTGAACAGTCACTCATTCACATGCAGAACTCATTTGCATAAGGGACTCTTACATTTACATTCTTCACACAGAACACATCTTTTGCATTCCGCTGCCCTGCTTTTCCATTATTTTTCTTCATAAAGTTGTGCTAAATGTGTTTTACTGTTGCGTTTGCGTCTCACGTCTTCTGCAGTGTCTTGCGCATGATATGGCTAAAACATGGAGGTGACCCTCTTGCCAGAGTCCAGTATCTTTAAAACTAACTGAGCTGGTTTAATGACATTACTCAGCAAACGTCTCTAGACCCTTTTTTCTTTTGTCTGGAGTCTAACGTTTTGTAAATGTAAAAATTCGTTTTTTTTGTTGTTTTTCAATCCTCTGCATAGATTTTCCACAGTTTTTCTTTGTAAACATGACAAAGCATTTAAGAATGCAGAAACGCACTCTGTGTGAAAAAAAAACTCTAAATGTCTGGATGGAAATGTTTGACTGTTGCACTCTTGTCTTTTGCAGAGTCACACACATGACTTGGTGTTCTAAAAACACAATGCTCAAGTTAAAAGTGGTTTGACTTTTTTTTTTTTTTTTTTTTTTTTTTTTAAATGCATCTCTAGATCTGCCATTTTTTTTGCCCCCCATTCACTGCCGTACTGGGGTGCGTTTCCCAAAAGCATCGTTAGCCAACTATGGTCGCAAGTTGGCTAACGATGGCTAACCGTCATTATCAGCATAGTTCAACGAGTCTGTGTTTCCCGAAACCATCGTTCCAACGAACATTCGCAAACAGCATCGCAAACTTGTGTGGTTGCAAAGACAGATCTCGACCTGTGGTTAGAAGCATAGTTTCTTGTTTGCATGACATGTGAACTTAATAAATCCTTATCTTGAGCAAAATAAGCAAGCTGACATTTAGTACAATCTAATATCTTTTATTTCGAATACATACAAATGTCATTTATGTTTTTTAGTTTGTCAAGAGATTTAAAGTTTTTAACTTTTTTGAAGAGTGCGCATGTGCGAACATGCTCTAGTAATCTGGAAATAACTGAGAAAAATATAAGAATTAGTCCTCAGGTACCATGTCCATAATTTATAGAAAAACATCTAGCATGAATTCGATCTCAGAATAATTCATTAAAAGCAGTTATTACTCCTCCACATGCATGACATCATTAACCAACGTGGTTGAACGACAGATTTGCGACAATCCGGTTTTGGGAAACAGTCGTGACCAGCTAGTTGATTTCTTCAACGATGCAACGTACTATGGTAGTTAAGCAGTGAGTAACATTGTTGTTCGGGAAACGCACCCCTGATAGTAACTGATTATATGTAATCTGCATTATGTCATCAGATTCCAAAAATGAAGTACTTGTAATTGGATTATATTACATTTTAAAATACTCCTAATCAGACCACAGTTACATCTTTATTGATTACAAAATTACATATTTACACAATGTTAGTAAATTATTCAGATTGTTTTTTTTTTTTTTTTTCTAAATGTTCCTTTCTAAAAAAGCCTATCATTAATACAGTTGTGGTCAGAATTATTGGCACCCCTGGTAAATATGATCAAAGATGAAAAAAATAAATCTGCATCGTTTACCCTTTTTATCTTTTATTTTAAAAATTCACAAAAATCTAACTTTTCATTGAAGTAAAAGAATTGAAAGCAGAGGGTAAATCACATTATGAAATAAATGCTTTTCTCCAAAACATGTTGGCCATAATTATTGGCACCCTTTTATTCAATACTTTTTGCAACATCCTTTTCCCCAAGATAACAGCTCTGAGTCTTCTCCTATAATGTCTGATGAGTTTGGAGAACACCTGAAGAGATCAGAGACCATTCCTCCATACAGAATCTCTCCAGATCCTTTAGATTCCCAGCTCCATGTTGGTGCATCTTCTCTTCAGTTTCACCCCACTCATTTTCTATAGGGTTTAGGTCAGGGGACTGGGATGGTCATAATATCTCTGTTAAAACTTAAATAAAAACTTAAATAACAGTGCCGTATAGGACAGAACGATCTCCAATATTTATACAAAATTGCAGATTAGATGCCTCAAGGCTACCTTGCAAGACTGCCAGTCATGCCAGTGTGTAATGATTGCAGTCAGCTTAAATGACATTTGATTTATAATATTGGGTTGATTTAAAATGGGAAGAAAAAAGTACATTTCAAGGTTTGCAATTAACTCAGTGATAAATTATGTAGTAAACTACAATCAAATCTATGCATATATCGAATTGAAATCTGATTCAAAATCAAGAATTGATTTTTAATCGAATCGTAGGTACCAAAACGATTCCCACCTCTACTGTATTTATTTTAATGTTATGATGTTTTGGTTTTTTTAAAGCTAAACACTTGTGTATTAGCCTCTTATGCATTAATTTCATATTTATTTCTACATGTTCTCTGCAGGCACAAACATGACGGCTAGTTTCAGTCATTTAGCCGGAGGATATGACGGTCAGTACTACAGCTACTTGTGGAGTGAAGTCTACTCCATGGACATCTTCTTCAGTCGCTTCAAAAAGGAAGGGATCTTGAATCCAAAGGTTTCAGTCTTGTTATTCTAGCTTTCAACTGGTGAGAGTGAATTAAGAAAACATTCATGTTTAGATTCCCTCATCATGGCAAAGCACATTTTAATAGAGAACGGTCATCAAGAACGGAGTCATAATAGCAGTTGATAGTTACCACATGACTGACGTGTCAGCATTTCCACATTCATATTTCCATTTAGGGCATGTAGCAGACTGTTATCAAGAGTGACGCACATGCTAGTTCATGATGTGAAACTGCTGTAGAGGGATTATCTGCTAAGAATAGATATTTTTTTAATAATAGATACCTCAGGAATAGTACTGAGTAAAATTGTTCATACAATTGTTGTGCAAATGAGTGAGTGGTGTGTCATAGTTAGTCATAGTACTGTTGAAGGATGAGTCTGCATTACATTTGCAGGAAGATTATTTGCATAGCGCTTTCACAATACGTGTTGATTCGGCAGCTTTACAATAATTGCTTGTTTCATTTTCACAACTGACTAGTAAAATATTCAAAAATCCAGTGACAACATCTGGCCATTAATGTAATCATATGTTATGATTATGTTTCATAACCATTTTATGATAACTGGATGTGTACATTTGTGTGTTTTGACGTGCAGGTGGGCCGGGAATACAGGCGCGTGGTCCTGGAAACAGGAGGTTCAGCGGATGGCATGGATATGCTGAAAACGTTCCTGGGTCGTGAACCATGCCAGGATGCATTTTTTCAGTGTAAAGGACTCGCCCAAACGATTACAGAACAAAACTCTCATTGACATTGGACTGTGAACTACAGCAAACCATCTTTTCTGAATAAATAGAGATCCAATGACACATGCATCCTTAGTTTTCATTCTACTTATAGTGGTATACAGAATAAAATGTTAAGTATTTCTTGCAAGTGTTTTGTTTCATTGGTAATCAATTACAAATTTTAATAAAGGTAGCTGTATGCTTTTTATGCAAATTGAGTTCTGCATGAAGCATTAATAAAATACAATATCAAGTTAACTTCAAAGCTAAAGTTAAGGAGATAAAGTTCAGCTAAATAAGCCATTAAGTTAAGTGAAATGACTGTAAAGTGCATAATATAAATGTATTTCCATGATGAAAATTTTAATGTATTTGCAATATAAGCATCATAACATTATGTAAATCAGTATGTAAATACATTAACATGGTGCTCCACAAATGTTATTATAAACTGATCAGGCATAACATTGTATTGGTCTAATATTGTGTTGGTCTCCCTTTTGCTGCCAAAACAGCCTTGACCCGTCAAAAGCATGGACTAGATCCCTGAAGGTGTGCTGGCACCAAGATGTTAGCAGCAGATTCTTTAAGTCCTGTAAATTGTGAGATGGGGCCTCCATGCATCGGACTTGTTTGTTCAGCACATCCCACAGATGCTCAATTGGACTGAGATCTGGGGAATTTGGAGGCCTAGTCAACACCTCAAACTCGTTGTGCTCCTCAAACCATTCCTGAACCATTTTTCGCAACAAACTGTGATGCACGGTGTATTCTGACACCTTTCTATCAGAACCAGCATTAACTTCTTGATCAATTTGAGCTACAGTAGCTCGTCTGTTTGATCGGACCACACGGGGCCAGCCTTCGCTCCCCACGTGCATCAAAGAGCCTTGGCCACCCATGACCCTGTCGCCGGTTCACCACTGTTCCTTCCTTGGACCACTTTTGATAGATACTGACCACTGCAGACCGGGAGCACCCCACAAGAGCTGCAGTTTTGGAGATGCTCTGACCCAGTCGTCTAGCCATCACAATTTGGCCCTTGTCAAACTTGTTAAAATCCTTACACTTACCCATTTTTCCTGTTTCTAACACATCAACTTTGAGGACACTGTTCACTTGCTGCCTAATATATCCCACCCACTAACAGGTGCCGTGATGAAGAGATAATCAGTGTTATTCACTTCACCTGTCATAATGTATAACGGTCATAATGTTATGCCTGATGAGTGTATAATGCCTCATTTTACCCTCGTCATTGACGATTTAAAGTGACAATGACAACAGGTGAACTCTAGGGGGAGACAAACACCGTTAGTACCCTAAATGAGCCAGTTTTAGTTAATCCATTGAATAAAACAGTTTTAGACATTTAAGTTTATCAGCATTAATAAATAAAATAAAATATGAACTAGAGACTAAATACAAGGTTTCTGGTATATTGCCATTTTCCAATTATTTTACGAGCTCTGCAAGACATTTTTTGTACAAATTAGCAAATCGAGGATCTTCCTGCCGTTGCTTCAATTAGGAGAGAATAATTCGTTACAGAATATTTTCCAATGGATTAAATTTACGTCTATCAACTGTTGCTCTGTAACGTTACCAGCTTTAGCATCAGCACTGAGGAGTACGATTCATTTTAACGAGTCGGTTCGTTCGAAAGATTCATTTCAACAAACACAATCCGCAAGCGACAATTTAAGTGCTCGCTTTTGTAGTAAAATAAAGTAGTTTAGCTATAACGATTACTAATCGTTCTGATTTTCCAGTCGAATTACTTAACAGAATCATAATCTGATCGAATCATTGAAAAGAACCGGTTCAAGAGAATGATTCGCTGGCGAATCGAACATCACTATTATCACAACTGTAGTGCAGAGTGCAGACTATCCAGCGCTGCTTCACTGCTCCATCACTTCAATGACTGCTCCTCCGCGGCTCAATGTAAATCAATTATCCCGGCGACCCTTTTGGTCGCTCTTTTCATTATAAGGACACTTTTTTTCTAATTCCATTGTCTCGTCGAGACATTTTCTTTTGTATCAGCAAGAAAACTTCCGAGCAGCTGTAGGCAACTTTCCGTCGCGCGGTGAGGTGAAGAATGCATTAGCTCGCGCAGCTAGCAGCAGCTTTCTTCGGCTTTCCAGCATCAAGCGCTGTATTTTGCGGGGTTTGTAATGTTTTTCCGTGTCTCCAGTCGTGAACTAACCTTCATGGATTAGCTGAATGATTTTTATCCCTCGTAAATGAAAGGAAAATAACGGAAAGGTTCAGTTTAAGGTGAGTACAAGACATTTTATTTGTCCTTCAGCGTCTCGCCTCAGTGTTTTCTGTCTTCCTCACTGTTAGCCAGAGAATGCTAAGAACGGCGAGGGACGCTAATTTGTTTTCTAGTTCCACTGCGTGTGAAATCCAGTGGTTTTCTGTAGCATTACGTGATTCAGGCTTTGTTTTTGTTGTGTACATATTCATACACCAGCGGGTTTTCACAATATAGCGAATTAAGTATCATGACTGTGACTAGACGTGAGTATGTTTACTAGGCTCTGTATTTAGGCAGCTATACCATATATATGTCTCAAAACATCACATTTTAATAGGCTTAATGTTTTCGAATGAACATAAAAGGGTGCTATTTTAACAATATTGACACATATGAGGCTTAAATGTTCAGGTGCAGTGCATTAACCATCTTTTCTCTTACACATCCTGTTTCCTATTCTGAAAGGACAGTGTGGTTTACGCAGCATATCTGCTGCAATCTCTCATATATTGTTTAATCAGTAATGTACCGTCATTGTATCATCACGCGGATATATTAACGTTTCATGCCTTTGTTTCACAATCACTTCCTGCTCGGAGCAGGTTCTGTAGGTAAAAGCAGGGTTTATGTTGATACCTGATGATTACTGTGAGCAGATTCTTTCACTAAGTGATCAGATTAGTTTGTCAGTGGTATTAAAGGCTTTGAGAGCGTAATGATCGAAATCAGTGAGTCAGTCCTGATACTCGAGTTCTGCAATCATCGCAAACGTCTGACAGTCGTGCTGTGGGTTTATTCTCATTTTAGGCCCCATTCAAACTCATGATAGAGGAATGAATGGGTGCACTACATCCTCTGTC
Source organism: Paracanthobrama guichenoti (assembly GCA_018749465.1). NCBI lineage: Eukaryota > Metazoa > Chordata > Actinopteri > Cypriniformes > Gobionidae > Paracanthobrama > Paracanthobrama guichenoti. Next base: position 7,590,608 of record CM031952.1, on the reverse strand, counting down.
ATGGGATTGCGAGAAATGCCATCAGAATTGACCCAGAGGGAAATTAAATGTCATTACTTGGAGATTTCTTCTCTCATAGCTTTCATTTTTCTTCAGTGTTTCCTTGTAAAAATTAATTAGGAGAAATAGAAACAATTAGTCACTGTGAAATCATAATCTAAAGTTCTAATTTTATATGGAATATTGCAGTATTTATTATGTTATTTATACGTGCACATTATTTTTTTTTAACTTGTGCCCTCATAAACTTTAAACAAAATAATTTCCCCTCCCTCTTATAGCATCTTCTCTTCTCGTCTGATGACGTGTTTACTGGAGTGAGGGTGGGGCAACCTGTCACTCACATGAGATCCACCAATAGCAAACCAATAGATAACATCAAGTCCTGCTCTACATTTGTTCTTGTCCGAGAAGCCGTTTCACTCTGATATTCGTGACATTATTGAAGACGACTATCACAACTTCCGTTTCATGCCGACTTTGAGACCTAACGTTTTTGACTAAATGGCCATGTTTATTGTTGCTCTGACATTTTCTTAGCGAAAACTAGTCATTTCAATGGGAATCGGCATAAGGAATTTTACCTGGTAGACTTCCATATGCAAATTTTGTGTTGAGTTCAAGTTTGTTGAATTTTGACATGCAAATTCGCACCATTAACAAATAGGAAGCTTCTTGGTTGGGCAGTGGCATCTGTGTGGGCGGAGATTTATAACATGGCAAAAAAGCACTCATTTAATTTAATGTCATTGTTGTTGGGGAGAAGCAATTGAGATCTAAGAGAACTCCTTTGTGGTTCCTATGTTCCATTGCATTGATTTTACCCAGGATATAAACAGGGTTCTCTGGTGATTTGCTGTTGGTCTAGCGGATCGTTTTAGCAGGTGATAAGTGAAGCTAATGGGATAAGATGGCTTCAGGGAGATTATTGCCACTTGCTCGGCTCATCTCCCTTATGGCTAATCCCTATTTTCTGCATTCAGCAATAAACAGATTGTAGCAGATCCGGCAAGTGTGAACTTTAATCAGGAAAGATTCTGCTCAGGGTTTGTCTGTAGGTTATACCAAATTGTTGTGAGCATTTCAATTAATGAGATCTATTTGAATAAGTCGCAAGGATGCAGTTATTTACCAGGCTGTTTTTTTTTCAAAATGTGAGAAACCCTGTGCTCTTTTATTATGGGTTGTGATTTCATAAAGCGATTTCGTCTGTTGGATGCTTAGTCAGGAGTTCCAGTGCAGGTGTATTAGAAATGCAAATGGAAGAATTCTCTCGTCTAAATAAAGAGTAACAAATGTGCACCTCAGATGGGGATCTAACGTTCTGGGCAACGTGCAAAGGTTATGTATTCAGTTTAATATAAAACCTGGATGTGACTTGATTTAGAAAAATAGTTTAAAGGGAGGGGGGAGCATAGTCTAATGCTATTTCATGCATTCTGACATCTATTTACACTGTTAAAGAGTTGGATTCTCATGCTAAACATGGCCAAAATTTCAAAAAACGAGTTGGATGTATGACAGAGTATTTCTGTGCCAAATACACTCCTTCAGGATTCAAAAGTTTCGGAAAGTTTTTTTTTTTTTTTTTTTAGAGTTTGGGTCTGTATGATGTCATAAAGGGAGGAATTCCTTGTATGGGCACTTCTCCTGGATGAGCGTGTGCGCACATCAACCAGAACGAGAGCAAGAGCACGCTTATCAACAAGCTTCTTCGGTTACGGTAGCTGTCGGCAGTGCTGTCATTTTGTATTTAGACCACAAAATCAACAATGTCACTTGTGTGTTTAACACAAGTTAAAGACACTTGTGTGTTGTGTGTTTCTGGTTGTGAGGGAAAGATAACCTTGTTCAGCTTTCCAAATAAACCAGCGTTAAGGAAACAGTGGATGCTTTTTGTTTCTGGAGTTCCCGGTCATGAGTTGAAACCACAGGTGGTGAGTGAAACTGCATCAAATGTCTGTGTTTTGTTGGCAGTCGGCGCAAGTGCATATAATGTAAACAACACAAACGTATAGCGAACCGAAAGTTATTCAGGGATCATGCGATTTTGTGTGCGTGTCTTTAGCTCCGCCTACTGCACGCCTCCATGAGCTCGGCTTTTTTCGGAAAGAATCGGTGCAGCGTATGTCTTATAAATATAAAACTAAAGACACTTCAGAGATATAAAGGATGGTATAGGTATAGGTACACAAGATTAACATGAGACTGGCAGAAACTGTGTGTTCAGTATTTTGCCTGTTTGGCATGAATCATTCTAATGCTGTATCCCACAATGCATTTTACTCCACATGACCTTCTATTTGCAGTTTGACTAATGAAACAGAAGCGGTATCAGCTGTGATTTCTTCCTTCTGAGAACTTCTTGACTTTATTTTTTTTTTATTTTAGTTTGTGCACTTAAACATGCAATGTTGTGTTATGTGAAGACAACAACATACCACTTTTCAGTATATTAATCGTTTCATAATGCGTATATTTTGTATATTGTATAATGCGCAGTAAGCAGCGGTATGTGTATTTAATTCTGAACTAAAGTGCTTTTTTTTTCTGTTTAAGTAACAACAATGAGCTTCTGTTGAAACAAGCCACTATAAAGCAGAACCTGAAATGCTCTCTCTATTCAGAGTATTTAGAAGGCGTGGATGTCTTTGTATCTCATGCATCTGATGTCCAAAACTGAACCTCAGAGCCATTGAATTTAGCCAGGCCATATCCAGCACACTGATTGCTTCACACCGATGCATTATTTTATACAGCACAATCATTTCAGATCTCTTCAAAGATTGGCAGCTATTCATACTGTTGTACTTCACATGAAACACTGGTTCATTTGAGTCTAGGGATGTTAACGTTTAACCGATGGCCGCCAAACACAGGAGAACAAATGAAGCGAGCAAGCCGGAGTTACGTTTAGGACCATTTTACAGCTGGAGTTACACCTTCACCATGACTACAAGTTTGCGTGTGCATTCGCAGCCTTTTGTTTTGTGCAAGGTGTAATATTGTGTAGGCCTATCTATATCTGATTGATCTCATATAGGATGCATTTGGTTAAGAATTAGAGCGGTAGTAAAGCATGCCGGTGATCTTCAGCTTCAGCGCATGCAAGCTCAAAAAGTAATGCACAACAAATAATGACTATGATTGGGACTGTCATTTTACATTACATTAGTGCAATATTGTAATAAAACATTGTGAATTATTTGGGTCTAGTTGCTGTTTTCCATTGCATTGCTCCAGGAAGAGCGCGAGCACAACACGAGTCACGCATTCAAGTTCACTTGTACATTCGGTCATTTTGTGCAGATGTAATTTGTAATATGATGTTAATTTAGTATATATCTGATTAATCTCATATAGGATGCGTTTCTTTGAGCTAAATAACGTGCGAGCAAAGAGCTTCAGTGTACCTGTGTAACACACAATTAATAACTATGATTGGGACTGTCATATTACATAACATTAATGAGAACACTACTTTAATAAATGGTTGTGAATTCTTTGGGTTTAGTTTCCATGTTCAGCTCGCTGTTCCAGGAAGAGCGTGTTCATTCTGAATAACAGATCTGAGGCAGTGTTGGTGACACGTTGTATTAGAGGTTATATTTTATTATTAAATAATTAATTTAATTAAATGATCAATCACATCGACCTACCAGCCCTTTATTTAGATTGAAACTCATTCTCATTCAACATGGCGTTTTGAGTCATGAGTACTCTGTAATTGCCATGGTGTGCATATGATAATCATTATAGAACTGGCACAGTACTGTACTTTTGTTATTATTCGCAATAAGGGATGCAACAATTATAGATATGCTCGAACGATTATAGTCTGAGAAATAATCACGGTTTCATGATTATTATGCACTCATTAATTTCACAATGTATAAAATCACATGAACACTGTCTTTAGATTTTAAAGTGTTATTTATTGCTGCCTTTTGAAACCGAAATAACACAGTAACCAAATAATACATAATGTTTATTTGAGGTTTCAGAGATTTAAATAGACATTTAAATTAAGTACTAGCCTATATAAAAAAAAAAAAAAAATGTAGTTTGTTAAATTCAAATTCCATACTCTATGGAAGCTGCAATAATAATCCTTTAAATTATAATTTGAAGAAATGTTTTATTCGTATCAGATACGCAATGTGAGACAAAGTTTGTTCTTCCCCCATGTTCACTGACCACTTGTATGTATTTCAGGGAAAATTTATGAATTTACGTGATGTAAACAGATCCTCTGAATTGCAAACTCATTGCTTGTTATATGAATTATAAAGGTGTTTAAATGACAAAACGCATTCACTTTCACATCTTTGACAATCAGAATATATCATAATTCATCATATATTTAACAAGTTTGTAAATATTTTGAATAAAAAGGAAATAAACGCGATGCTTATCTGTATTGTGACTGCATGGAAATAATAGGCTACGTTCTAAAATAACGGCTGCTTTAAAAAAAAAAAAAAAAGCTCAGCTATAGACTGCCGATTTCAGACATTTCTTTGGTGGAAATAAAGCGTCGCTGTTTGGTCACTCTGCCATAGTGAATCAAGTGTGTACAGTAGTAGTGTCCGTATCTCTGATAAGCACTGCACTTTAAGCTGGTGTAACTTTGTTTTCGTTTTGTGCAAGTTGCAACAGTTTTGTTCCATGAAACAGAAACACTCAGTTTAGCAGCGTTTTTAAGAGTGGTTAATCAAGAAATCAGTTAATCGCTGCATCCCTATTTGTAACAGCTTGAGGCTGTACACAGGATGTGATGAAGAGACCATTGCAAATCTGTTTGTTGTTCACGTCAGAAGTAACATCAAAGTTATGTTGAAGTACGTCAGAAATCGAACAGTGCGTCAGTTTATTGTCAGGAATATGTCGTGTCACGCCGAGCTGCGTCCGGTGTAGACGGCAACACTGATTGTAATGGGTTCTATTTGCTTTTGTTGCGTTGCATCGTGCCGCTTGAGTCTTTTTCTATTGCTTTAGTAAGGCTGTTGAGCTGAATAGATTCAGATCAAATGACAAAGATTTAACAATGACTCAAGCGCTTTATTTTCCAAACTCATTCTCTTCACGCCAAACTGCACAATTAGAGATTTATTGTATGTTCCACGTAACCCGTCTTCCTCTTCAAAAATGTGTGCTTCTACAGAGAAAATATTTAGACTGATACATTCTATCTAGATGCGTTTCACTGTGGCCGTGCATTATGTGTGTGTGAGACAGAGATAGAGTATGTGTCAGTGCTATGGAATGTTTCCATTAAAATCAGGAGAATGTGGGAGAGGGAATCTCTTCACTGAGTGTTTCTGCACATTCCCTCCCGTTCAGAGTCCCTCACAGAACCATAGACTTTGTTCCCACACTTAGCGTCGTGTAAATTACTCAGACCTATCATATAAAATGAGTTGCCATCAGGCTGTTGGGTAAACATTTAATTTAGAACAAGAAATAGTTTTTCACCAAGAGCTTATGATTAACACTGTGGACATGGTTTCTTTTGCACTTTTATGATGTGTTGCAGTATGACTGGATATACAGGTTTCAGATAATGAAAAAGAAAAGTCATGTACAATTTAGTTACTAAAGATAACAGGTGGTGGTTGTTGTTGTAAAGTTTGAATCCCTCACATGCCAATAATATTTCAGTGTTTTGTATATTTTGCATAAAGAAATTAAGCCTATTTTAATGTTTTTAAGCAAATTATTGGGGTATGTAATGTGTCCCGTGTTCTTAAAGGTTTGCTGAGATTCACCCATTAGCACAGGGGATTTCAGTTATGTACTGCCAAATATGATCGTCCTTGTGCCCACCATCATAAAATTGATCAGGCATCTATATAGTTTCCTGTGTAAACAGTTTATACTGTGAAAAATGAATGGCCAACTGTTGTTTTTCTACTCATTATTGTACTGTACTCTTCAATTTATTTTCTATTTATTAACAGTCTGAATAAGTTTTTATTTTTGTATTTTTCATTTAAATTTTAGTTAAAGTTGCCAGCGGTGAATAACCCCTTTGAGGACTTGGTTAACAAAGTTAAGAGTTGACGAGTTATCAAAATGAATCCTGCTAACCATCATGAAATGTGATATGCAAAGCCACACTGTTGAACTTGCCAAAATGATTTTCATAGCTCCATCTCTTCAAGCCATTGTCATGTACAACTTTACATGTACAAGATTTCTCTGCCTCCATATTCAGACTCCCTGAAAGATTGAGGTATTGAGTGCCTGACACAACTACACGCTTGCTTTCAGAACATGGTGCATGTTTACATTTAGTGCATTACACTTGTAAGAAATGATGTGGGCCATGTAATTCCGTTGACTCAAATGTACAACAAATCAATACATGCTTTTTTGCTTACCTGTAGAGCAGAGCTTTCTGTTCAGAGGAAGTTGCTCATATAATTCATAAAGTCATGGCCTACTATTCTTTTATGTTTCGACTGTTTTTCTACAGCCTCGCTGTAGACATTTGCATTTGCACACTTGTGTAATGTTTCTGGCCTTCGTTAACTCACATTTTGTAGGGAAAAGGTTTGCCTGGTAGTGATGTGTGAATTACTTTGTGTATTTTAGAGACCCTGATGTGGAGCATTGTGTTATAAAGCCATAGTATGGCCTGTGTGTGTGGTACACGCACAGATTTCAGGCAGATGTTGTTGTGGCTGGTGCTTAGAAACAGTTTCACATAAAACATATCATTATTAAATCAGAGGATGGGCAGAAAGAAATTGTCCGATGTATAATTTTTAGGTCAGATGTGTAATTTGTATTCATCAATTTAGTTTGGAGTCATGAGCGTGATTTCTGTTTGCACTTATCAGTGTGTACATTGTGTCATTGGCACTTAGGGGGTCTGAGGTCAGCTGTGAAAATGGGTAATGGGGTGTGTGTGTGTGTCTGAATGTAACAATAAAAAATGCTAACATGGATTTTTCCCATGGACTCTCTTTAAATGGTTAGTTCACCCAAAAATGAAAATTCTGTAATTAATTTCTCATGTCGTTCCAAACCCGTTAGCCCTTCGTTCATCTTCGGAACACAGTATTAAGATATTTTTTCCATAGTCAGCAGCGTCATTGCAACTTTCAAGGTCCAGAAAGGTGGTAAAGACATGAGCTTTAAAATAGTCCATGTGACTCCTGTGGTTCAACCTTAATGTAATGACGCGACGAGAATACTTTTTGTTTGTTTTTTACACACAAAAATAACTTTATTCAACAATCTCTTCTGTTCAATGTCATTCTCCTTACGCTGTTGACGTAGTAAATACAGCACTTCCGGGTTCTGCGGCAGAACGGCGCCTCACCATTGGCTAGCTCCTGCGTCTACATCACATGTATGCGTCGTGGCACTCACATGAACCGCTAGACGTAGAACGCAGATGCTGTTCAGTGCTCTGTAATGTATTTCATGTCTTCTGAAGTCATACGAGAGCTGTGCGCGACAAATAGGCCGAAATGTAGGCCTAAATTGTAATAATGTTGCCTCAATCTAGCTCTCCAATCACTTGCACTACCATTCAAAAATTTGGGGTTAGATAACACAGTACAAAAACAGCCATATTGTGAAATATTAGTACAATTTAAAAGAATTAGTTTTCTATTTTAATAAAATGTAATCCTGTGACAGCCAAATTTTCAGCACCATTTCTTCAGTGTCACATGATCCTTTAGAAATCATTCTAATATGATTTAATGCTCAAGAAACATTTCTGATTATTATTAATGTAAAAACAGTTGAGTTAAAAAAAAAAGCATTTATTTGAAATAGAAATCTTTTGTAACATTTATAAATGATCAAAGTGCAATGAATCCTCACTAAATGGTATTAATTTATTTCAACAAAAAAATCTTACTGACCCCAAACTTTTTGAGCGGTAGTATGTTCACTTCTTATTATATCATAATTTGTCGGGTATGCCGAATGCAGTTGGTTCTCATTTATGTTGTGGCCAAATAAATAAGGAAGTGAGATTTGGGGGAAGATTTTCAGTGGATAATGATTGAAGTTTTGTGTCAGGAACAGGATAAAATTACCATATGGCTTCAGAAGATTTGAAATCTAGTGCTCAAGTCCTTTAATGGTGCTCATCTCTGAGCTTTCATTACGCACTTTCATTGAATCAAAAAAGAGCAGCTGGGACATTTTGCCAAACCTCTTGTTGATGTGAAGGTGATCAATTTTTGGATAAACTTCCATAAATTCTAAAAGCTAGAATGAAAGCTCTTGCTTGTAAACAGTTATTTTTAGATCACAAAGTTGCCAAATGTCCTCATTTTGAGCTAGTCATGTGTTTGCTTTTATTGTTATTGCTTTGTGAAAAGCCGCTGGATGGAAGCAATTTTTAGAAGTAAAAATAAGCTCATTTTGCTTGCAGACCTGCTAAAAATTGTGTTTATATTGCGGGAGGCCTGTAGCATTTACTGGGCGACGTCAGTTTGTGTAACATTTGACATTTGAGTCTGTCCAGCAAATCTCACATCTGTGCCGACAGCTTTGCTCTGTTGATACGACTATTTCTGTGACCCACTTACCTATGCATCTGCTTCTCTTTTCCCTACCGCATGACTGTTTTAGCATCAAACTCAAATCCTGCTTATCATCAGCCCCTTACAATGCCATACAACACAAGCAAATAAACGCTTATGTGACAATCTCACTTTTATGACCGTAAACAGATTTAAGCGTTCACCTCTGTGATGAAAGGGCTTTGTGGTTTATGCTGACTTTTGTTTCAGCATGTGAAAACATTCAGTGGAGTTTGGTAGGTTCCGGCTGAAAGGGGGGGACGTGTCAAGGTGTCTGTCTTTATCTCACACGTATGTAGGTCAGTGACGTGATGCTAATTTTTTTTGTCCCATCTATTGATTAAACTTCAAAATTCCCTCATGCAACAAGATCTTAGTGATGACGAAAGCATTTTGAAACCGTAAAGCCACGTTTCTGCGTTCATACGATAGTATGACAAGATCAGATATATTGCATGGCACACAGTTGCTTCTCAGAGTTGAAATGGTAATCCTGTTGTAGTGTTTCATGCAGTATGTGTACAGACAGTTAATCTTTGAGACACAAGAGGCCGATAAAAGGACCCAGGAGGAAGTAGAGCAGAAGTAAGTGACTGTCAGACAGACCAATCGCTGCAGTTTCAGCCCTTCCTCCTTCACAGCTGCGGTTCCTCAAACACTAGGGAGATGCATATATGTCATACATCACACTGTGTTTAGGCATTGCCCACAGAACTCTGAGTCTGCAAAAGTCTCTTTTGTTTCCCTTTGAAGTTTGACTCAGTCCAACTTGTGGGGCCTAATTCAGGATTTGCATAGTGAGTAATATTAGAAGTGTCATTTCCTGTTTCACATATGCACAGTAGCTGTGCTATCACTATCAGCAGTGAGGTTTAATATGTTGTTCCATATGTGGCGCTTCATAATCGGAGTGAAAAGTCGATGAGTGGAAGACTTTCACAAATAATAACAATCTCAAATGGAGTGGCTGTATTAGGAATATTTCAGATGTGAGTCTAAAGACAAAATGAAAAATGTTTTTAAATGTTTAATTGGATTAAAATTCTTTAATCTTTGCATCTGTGACCCTTGGGTCTCATGGATTGAATGGCAAGGAAGTGATGATCGTTGTTAAAAATGGCTTCATTGAGTGACTAATTTTATGGCATATATGTTATGCCCTTTAAAACAACCAATGCATTTATTCATTTAAGCAAATCTGAATTTTCAGTTAATATCAGTGATCTAGTTCACTAGTTCAAAGGTAGATGAGAAGAAAGGCGGGGGAAGAATTATTTATTTAAAATAATTGTGAATTGCATTAAAAAAAAAAGACTTGAAGCGTGTGGTGCATTTAGTAAAGAATACGTTTTGGACGTTTTTCTGAAATGTTTTTATGAGTGTATTGATTTGTTTGCATAGCCATTGATCAGTTTTGGATCAGTGCAAATTTAGAATATTGGACAGTATTGTACAGTGGTGTCCATTATCACAGGTAAAAAAAAATAGCTTTTTGGTGGATTGTGTTTTATTTGGTCAGCGTTTGCATCTTCAGCAACGGGTTGTATTTCCATGGTCAGAGAAATGGCACATCTACAGTTCTGCTTTTTTCCTCATTCAGCCAACATTTCTCATGACCCATCCAGTAGACTCTTGGAAAACAAGTGCTTGGCCATAACAGCAGCACGTGTCCCTGGAGCACTATCAGTATGAGACGTATCACTATCCTCTGATGGAGAGACAAGACATTACAAAGCAGAAAAAGAAGCCAAGCATAAAGACGCGGTCTCCAGTAGAGCAGTCGTTCCCAGGCCCGCGGATCTGCAGGGCTGCCTTGAACTGTGCCCTCTCAGTGGTCATTAAAACCACCTCTCTGGACCTCAGACATCAAGAATATGTCACCACTTCAGTTAGCTTTGCTTTTACTGCCTTCAAGTATTTTCAATCAATGACTATGTCTGTGGACAAGACAATAACAGCTATGAGTAATGCAACAACACATGCCTCACTTTTCCTGCAGATCTGGCTTGAGTAATGCCGTGAATATGAGGCAGCGGTGTACTGTGACAAATCCAGACCACAACCAATGTTCTCATGTGTTTGCCGTGTAGATGTGTGGGGATTCCTAAACTTAACGTCCAAAGCAGTCAAATTTGGGCACTGACCGAATTACCTTGGTACTACCGAATACCGATTCACATTAAATCAATTGGTACCAAATTTCGGTACCTGAGCAACCCTCTACACACACTTTGGCAATAGAATCGCCATTGGTTAGTACATTTTTTATTTTATTTTTATTTTATTATTTTTTACTTGCCGGACTGATACTTGCCAGACTGATATACTATTTGATTTATATCAGTGCTGCCAAAGTGATTAACTGCATCCAAAATTAAAATTTGTGTTTACGTAGTGTGTGTGTGTGTGTGTGTGTGTGTGTGTGTGTGTGTGATGTGAAAATGAACTCTGTTGTTTTGACAGGAAAATACAACAAAGAATATAGTTTACATGTAGTGCGTTGATTCTGCGTGGTGTGTGTGTGAGAAACCCAGCGCTCCCTCAAAGCAACAGCGAGTTATGTGCCTTCATACTAGAGTTTACGGTACGTCAAATACAGGTGTGCACACATCCATTGAGCTGAACTGAAATAGATCGCTTGACGGTTTCTCTGAGTGTTCAGCGAGTGAAAATATATCTATGCTAAACTTATTCTTAGCCTCTAACACACACACACTGGTGAGTAAAATCTATCTAAGCATTTATTAGCCAATGGTTAATGATAGATTATTGTTTAGTCGCCCAGAGTGAAGATTTACTCACAAATCCGAGTGTTTTACTGGCATTGTAGAGGGTTGCTGAGAATGCATCTGGTGATTTATAGACTAGTGTCTGTGAATATTAAACCGCAAAAAGATACCATTTATTGCACATCCCAAGTGGTAATAATAATACTAACACAAAGTTTTTATTATTATTATTATTATTATTATTATTATTATTATTATTATTATTACATTAAAGTAATAAATAAAGAAATTTTCTTCCATATTTTAATTTTAACAGTATAAATGTGTACCCAACCCTATTCGTCGTACAGCCCTGCTACTTTTATATTGTTTTTCAAATGCGTCATCATGCACGAAAGACACACGATATAATTTGGCCAGTCAGAACAGCCATATTTTAAAGGGGTCATGAATTAAGCCTTTGATATATAAAAGTTAATCGTGATATAAGAATATCCTGTATGTTTCGGAGCTGAAAACTTCCTTGTTAGTCAAAGAAAAGCTTTTATTGACACCAGACCCAGCAAACGCTTGGTCTCAGAATGTGCCAGTCTGAGTGTGGTGAAACCCCGCCTCTACAGAAGATCATCAACGCCTACTTCATCACTGCCTGTTTAGCCCCGCCCACCGATTTACGCATGTAACATAGGCCTAGTGTTAAACCAGATCGAGTTACCAAGCAATAAATATGCCATTGAGGATTACAAAATATTGTGCATTGCCTGGGCTCGACAGTAATGCAACATGTAAGTAACTGTGTTCATTATAATGCCTGATCTGAAATGTGATTCATGTACAGTCAGATGTTCTTTGTCTGTGTGTCAATAAATCAAACCAGTGACTAAATGTCAACTTGCGTTGTTTTTCTTAGTAGGATGAAAATAATCTGTTATTTAACGGTGATTTAAATTCTATAAAGAAAGCGATCAAAGAAAGCTCCCTCTGCAATCGTTGGAGCAGCGCGCGGTCAGCTGTCAGTCAAACGGCGAGAGTTTATCAGTGACGCGTTCATCAGTGACTCCCGTAACTATATCACGCTTGCACTGTTAGTGAAGATGAAAGCATTCGTTAGTGTACAGAAACGGAGTTGCAATGATGAGATCACTGCTTTCATGCGCTCAGCATGTCTGTGATCGTCTACAATGATCATCTCTGCAACCTTTCATGCCATGATCTGAATATAATGCCATAGATATAAATGTAATGCAACACTTTTCACGATTAGGTAACCATGACAACTGTAATAGAAAAAACACCCTGAAAGAGAGAGTAATACGTAGCTATTTCAAATAGAAAGACGTTAGCCAATCACAGCAGTGGGCGTTTACACTGAACTCTCACAGCAGACACGCCCCTTTAAAACGGAGTGTTAAAACCAGAGGGCTAAAATCAGGGTAGAAAAAATGCTTTTTATTTATAAATTGACAATTTTTGATGTAAAAAGCATTCTAACATTATAAGTGCACCCCAGGAAACATCATAAAACAATAAAACAACGCAGTTCATAAGCCCTTTAACTTTATTACGGGGACTTAAAAGATCATGATCTATACGATTCGCTTAAAGTTATAATTATGAGTGTCTTCAAGATCGATCACAATATAAAATCATCAGATCACCCACCTCTAGTGACCACTAAAAGACACAAACACAGTTTATTTAAATGTACACACGTGCCTCTTTGATCACGCACTGAACATGTTCAACAGGCATTTCTGGCACTGATGTCTCTTGGGAATGTGTGGTAGCTTGGATGCAGCCACCAGTAACTGCAATATGTTATTTGCTATTTTCCAAAATCCTTTCCTGGCATTGACTTCTTGCTTTCTTGTGTGTGTACCACACCACCATTTTGTACATCCGTTCGTCTTCCAGACTCCTGCTGTAGGTCTTTATGCAGCAGATCCAGGCAGATGGTAGACATGTTACCCGCATGCAGTCAGCAGGCTCAGAGACACCCTCTGTGGCCGGATTTGGCAAACACAGCTCTTTCCAAAGGCAAGGGAACGCCATAGCTAAGAGCACTGTGCCAGCCTGAATTGTTTACAGTCATTTTCCTTTAATAGGTCATGCACTGAATTATAGATTGCTGACACATTGTTCATATTATAGACGTTACTGGTGTTTTTTCAATGGCTGATGGCGATAGAGCGAGGTGGTATTGTAACGTGTTACTAATATAATTAACACATTTAAAATGTAAAACACATATTGGTAATGCCCATGGTTTCATGTTGGGAATGTTGCTGAAAGGGAGAAGGGTCTGTTTTATCTTGGGATGGAGTGGGAGCTGATGATGTCAACCTCCTCATTCCTGCCAGTGTGGGCGGCTTAGATTAGATTCTCTAAAAGGGACTGAATGCATGAACATGTGCCATTTTCATTACAACACAAAACTTCAGCCAGGTTATCGCAAAATTCTCAGCTGTTTCAAATAATATAGTTACTATAATCACGTTCATCATCTTTAAAGTAATAGTTCTGTCATCATTTGCGTCGTTCAAAACCCGTATGACTTTCTTCTCTTGAACATGAAAATATTTTATGATGGTTTGTGTGTTGCGTTAAACTCGAATCACGAAAATACACAAAAATATTGAAGTGATTTGAAGTGCCATCAAATCTCATTTGTGCTTGCACCTTTTTAAACTTGGTGCCCAAATCTGAGAACATGCTACTTTGTTGTATCAGTAGCAGTTTTTTGTCAATTCAGTGCATTGTGTATTGTTATAGAGATATTATGGGAGAAGCCACTGATGGCTGTCTGTTTTGAAGCCCTGTTTCGGCTCAGGCCGTACTCTGATACATTTTACCATAGCAGGGCGGTTGGTGCTGTTGAATATTAACCAGACAGAATTAATGTTGAGTTGTTTAGCACAGTGGCAGGTTGTCTGTTACAGAAAGATGATTATCAGCACACCTGATACCTCTCACTTCATTTCCTTGATGCAGTAGCCCGCAGTCGTTTCTTTACTAAATATTTTTGCCTGGGTGTAAAAATATGTTGAATGCACTTAATTTCAGGCTAAGCATCGTTATAATTTTTTATAAATAGTAAAATTTACTTTCAAAGAAACACTTACTGACCCCAAACTTTTGAATGGTAGCTCATTCCTCACGGTTTAAAAAGGCCTTAAACACTCAATCTTCATGGTTAACACCCTAGAAACCCACCAGAAAATTGTTTGTCACTTTCCTTTACCAAATAAAGCTTACACTTTTATATTTTCCTTTTTAAAAGTGTCGGTGAAATGCAGAGCAAGGCTATGTGCTTTACTCACTGTGCTTTGAACCGGGGTATTGAATTGTTTTGCCTGTTGTGTTTAGTCACTGCAGGTTTGTATTGGAAAGTGTTGGTCCTGAAGGTCTGAGTAAACGACTGTTTCACAGCCAGGATGAAAGCAGCGCAGCCCGTGGTATGAAACTGTTTATGGTGTTCAGGGCCAGAGATGTTCCTTAATGGAGTCAGTAGCCGCTTCTGGTTTTCCTCCTGCCTATCAATCGGATTCAGCGTCCTCTGCTTAGTGTGCAGATCTCAGTGTTGAGGGGTAACCAAAGCTGCTTTCTTCCTGTAACACTCTACTTCTTCCAGCAAGTAGTGGTGTAGCGTGACAAAAGTGCTATATATCACTCATTTTTTCTTTTTCACAGTATTGTCCACACACAGCTTTACAGTTGAGCGAGCTGAGATAATGTTTTTCCTTAAATATTCACTCATGTTAGGTACAGTCAATCTTAATGTAAATGAACTGAATCAAAAGTCATCACTGTTTGAGTAATTTGCATAAATTAGACTGCCATATACTTTTTGTTTTCATATTTATAACCGTTTTTTTATCTTAAAGGTTATAAATATATATATTTTTTATATATAAATGAACACACATTATATACATTTATGAATTTAATTAATTAAATAGCGATATTTTATTGCCGAAGAGTAGTCTCTTTAAAACTACTAAAAATAATGTGTATAGTTTATTAGGTTACAGTTATTAGTTTCTCCAAATGGTTGTACTGTTTCTACTAGGGGTGTAACGGTTCAAATTACTCACGGTTTGGTATGTGCTATGCTCTGGGGAAAAAGACTACTGTCAATAAATAAAGAAAATAACAAAAAAATCTATAAATACAACAGTGTTTTGTTTTTTTGGTTTTTTTTTCAGGTTTGTCAGCTAGATCTAACATTAGTTTGAGTGATTTCCTTGTCTTTTGTTGTTTGATTAACATTAAAAACACAGACAGCAGGAATATTAGGCTGCTGTCACTTTAACATAATGTAACAATGCACTAGAGATGTTCCGATACCCTTTTTCCCTACCCGATACCAATTCCGATACCTGGGCTCAGAGTATCATCCGATGCCGAGTACTGATCCGATACCTGAGAAAATTCTCATGAAGTGACGGTTTATGCGTTGGTGTCCTCATATAGTGACACGGCAGAGACGACAACGACAGTGAGCGTCACGCGTGTGTGTGTGTGTGTGTGTGTGTGTGTGTGTGTGTGTGTGCTCGCCGCGCATCTCCGCCCGTCATACACACACAGAGACGCAGAATTTGCTGGTAATATTTAAATAGTATTTTGCAGTTTAATATTCACATTAACTCTACAATGCACTGATCCAGTACACTGATACTGATACACATGCTTTGTCTTTCTTGACTGTTTATGACTTTGTCTGCTAGGATGCTCGTCAACATGGGCATGTTTGTTTGTTTGTTTGTTTGTTTGTTTTTTTGTGACAATTTTTGTGTGAATTTGTCCATTCAAACGCAAAACTTGAATGAGAACTCAATATTTGCATGCTGAGATGTGGGTTTGCATGCTTCGGATGAGTGTGCACACAAATCTTATCACCGTGCACACAAGTTCTCGTTCGTCTCTTCTGGCTCTTAAATGTTTAAATTGGCAAGGCTTAACTGATTTTAGTTTAAAAACAGAGAGCATTTTGTGCTGTTCAGGTCTTAACTGCGCTTGCATGCTATCAACACCTGGGTGATGACGGTGAAAATGACACATGGTCATACAGAGCATATGGCACTTGCATTGAATGGAGTTTACAAAGAGTGACTGTTTTGTCCACATTTTCTGATCATCGCTGTTGTTGTAATGTATTGGGATGCCAGAATGCGTATCCATCGACAAAAACATACATGAACTTGTCTGTCTGTTTTACGCATTATTTTTAACCAACCATATTATAAATGTGTAGTCAGATTTAAGTTGAACCGCATTCATTAAATTTTTTACACCCCTAGTATCCACAGACCTGAGATCAGTCTGGCCTTTGATTTAAGCCTGTGACACACCAAGGCAATGTCAAAGAACTAGCGGCAACAATAGTCAACTGTGTTGTTGCCTCTCGTCTCGTTGACGATCGACTAGTATGTACTTTCTGCGCCTGCAGGTATCAGTAGTCTGTTTTCATCATTCAAAAAGGGAAACCAAAACTAGGCCTGCAGATATACAAACTGTAAAACAAAGCAGAGCTTGCTTTCCAGACAGTGTCCAACTAGAGCCAGCGGTGCAGAACACTGAAAAAAATAAAATAAGCCAACCGACGCTCAAAAACATCCCGCCATTGGCTTGGTGTGTCCTGGGCTTTACACATGAGGTGTTTAGTGATCTTCCTGCCTTTGAGGCAGAGGTCATCTTAACCTTTGATTTCAGTTTAAATGATGGAGGGTTTGTTGTGTGTTCCGTCCATCGCTCTGAGACCGCTCTCATCCTCCCTTTTGGAGTGTTCTTTGAGTCTCCTTTACAGAAGAACTCGCTTTCACTTCCTTAGTCATTCCTGCAGTCATGGCATCATGCAGAGTCGTGCAGAGTTCGGCATCAGTGTCTGTGATGTTTTCACACTCCAGATAAATGCCTAAAGGTGCCATGTACATATTTGTAATTTTATTTTATTTATAGATCAGTGGATATAACCTGTAAAATTAAAGTTTTGCACTGAGGACGCACGCATCTGTCAAAGTGCATGACAGGGTATGTTAAGCACTAGCTTGACACTTAAAATAAAGAATTCTCATGTTTTGGGCGCTTGGATCATGTACCTTTCCCACAGCAGCTCACTTTGTTTCCACTTACTATTTTTAGATGCATTTTGTCCATAGAAATGCGTTATTCAGTGTTATAATTTGGCACGACTGGTGGAATTTGGTCGCAGACCCAACTAATCTATAATGAGAATCGTTGTCAATGATTTTCATTATTGTTTTTATCGACTACTTGTTGCTGCCCTAAATATTTAAAACACATTCGCATGTTAGCAGTTTCTCTGGATTTATTGTGTATCTGTTTGAGTAAAATTAACATATTTGATTTATTCTACAAACTACTGACAACATTTTCTTCCAGATTTCAAATAAGAATATTGTAATTTAGAGGATTTCTTTGCAGAAAATAACTGGTCAAAGTAATAAAAAAAATGCCATGTTTTCAGACCTAGAATAATGCAAAGAAAAGGAAAAGAAAGTTTGTATTAATTTTTAAACAACATAATACTAATGTTTTAACTTTGGAAATCAGGGTTATTCCACCAAATATTGATATTCCTCTCACAGCTTTCATGCGTCTTGGCATGCTCCCTATCA
Source organism: Paracanthobrama guichenoti (assembly GCA_018749465.1). Classification (NCBI taxonomy): domain Eukaryota; kingdom Metazoa; phylum Chordata; class Actinopteri; order Cypriniformes; family Gobionidae; genus Paracanthobrama; species Paracanthobrama guichenoti. Next base: position 7,572,689 of record CM031952.1, on the reverse strand, counting down.
GTCGGTCACATTGATTGCTGTTGGGCGACACTATGCCACTCCTAGTGAAAAAATTCAAACAGCTTGGCTTTATTTAATTGGCTGGATTGCTTACATTCCAGAGGTTTTCAGTGGGGGTCAGGTCTGGTTGTGATAGCCAAGACAGGGTCGTCTTGATCTGGTGGTCCTCCATCCACATCTTGATTGGCCTGGCTGTGGGGATTGGAGCATTGTCCTGCAGAAAAGCATGTCAGAAAATGTAAAAATCGAATGTATCGCCAATGTTTAGTAAATCCTAGTAAATGTGTAGAATAGTCGGTTTGCAATAAAAGAGAGAAAAAAGTTTTTATATGTTTTTATATATATATATATATATATATATATATATATATATATATATATATATATATTGTGAACTCCTGGTTTGTGAACTCCTCCATTTTGGGGAAACTGCATTACAGCACAGAAGTCCGACCATATAGTGTTTGTACTTTCCATTTTGTTGGTTTGTTCTTGGTATTAACTGGAGATGTGAAAAACAAAAGTTCCCACTTCCCAAATGTTTGCATAAACTGCATTACAACAAGACCTTTGTCTATATTTAGTTGTTAGAGTGAAATGGGGCACCTTATTTTTTTTTGAACAAATACATGAAATAACAAGGAAGTGTTTTCATCTCCATTGCTGAGGGTCACTTGAGCGCACTGGGAAAAAAAACGAATCGCACACACTTGAAAGACGTGCTGTGGGTAGAAATGAGGCATGATGTCTGTACTAATGAGCACATTTAAATACAGATTTATGAGGGACGACATCGTTATCTCTGTCTCTCCAGTATTAAACGAGCCAGAACTGCCATAGGCTTACACCGAAAGACCTGACTATCATAGAGACTTGTGGGTGGGCTCTTTTGACCTGAGACTGCAAGCAACCACCCCTAGGATACCCTAGAAATCTTAGCAACGCCCTGGTAACCACCGTAGCATCATGGTGGTGAGTTTTGCGATTTAAGAAAATGCAAAAATTGAGTTAATGTATAGAATAGTCAGTTTTTATAATACCTTTGACTTTAGAGATCAGCTGCTGTTTCTTTGCTCTCCCCTTGTGCTATTATAAAATGCCCTGTTCTTTTCAATAAAATGAATGTGAATGGATATGATATAATCTGCTGGATAATCTTCAGGTACAGCAGTGGTTAGTTTGCATGAAGATGATAGGCTGACCTGAATGTGTCTGTTGTAGTTACTGCACAAGAGGAAGTCGAATATTTTTCTCTCTTCATCTGTGCCGCCATCAGAGCTGCACATGAAGGTACAGCATGAGAAGTTTGATGGCAGATTTTGCTGCTACATTGGCGTTTGCTCTTCGTTTAGAGGATGTGATGCTCAGTGACCATGCATCTGGAAGTTTATTAAAGGGAAAGTTAACTCAAAAATGAAAATTGTCGTCATTTATTCACTTTCATGCCATTCCAAACCTGTATGACTTTTTTTTTTTTTTTTTTTCCGCAGAGCACAAAAGATTTTGATGAATGTTTCAATTGAACTATCATTTTAACACTGAATAGGGTGCAGTAGTAGTGCAGGCTTTTTTCTGAAGTGTTAAGGAAGTCTACACATTGAGTGTGTATCTGGGAAGCACTGCAGGCTTTTCTATGCACAGAGGTCAAATCAACGCCTACAGCTCACGCTATCAATTCTAGCCTATATAAAAACACACGCTTCTGAATGGTTCAACCTTGACACTGGCAGTATTTAGTAGCTGAAGCACCCACACGCATGCAGACATTACTCACTCTCACTTGGCCGAATATTGTGAAATGATCAAGTACATCTCTTAAGGCCCCCGATATACTCACGGCAAAGTTCTTTTTCGTTCTTCACCTTGGAGTAAAGGCAAACATCCAAAGAGCGTGATGGCTAGATGAATATGTAAATATGTGCTGCACACTTTCCCCTAAATAAACGAATAAACACAGCAAAACTGAGAAATGCAAGCATTTATTTTTTATAAAGCATAAAAGCATCTGATCATCATAGCAATGTGGATATTTTGCTCTGCAATTCGGCACTATTTATATAGCAATTTATACAATAGATTGCTTAAAATCAAACACAAAAAGTGAGGCGACAGAGACTGAAAAGACGTGCTTATGTGTGTGTGGTAGATGAAACTCATTCACACATATATAAAGTCTTTTTGCACTTTAATATTCACGTCGCAATATATAGATCGCAATTTGATATAAGTGTACTGACCTGCTTTTTATTTGTTCGTTTAAAAAAAATTATTCCATCGCAGTACATTCTGTTTTTATGACTGTTTTCCGTGTTTCCGTCTGCGTTTTCCACATTGTGGAAATCATAGGGCCCTATGTATACACACGTTTGAGGCGAGTAAGATTTTTAAATGTTTTTGAAAGAAACCACCAAGGCTGCATTTATTGATCAAAATACAGTAAAAACAGTATTTCTGTATTATAGAATAAAAGTATTTCATTAAAAAAAGGAAAAAAAGCTTACTGACCTCAAACCTTTGAACAGTATTGTACTTAAAAGTGTTTTCTGTGCCTCTCTGTGGCACATGTGAAACTGAAAACAGTCTGAAAATAACACTTGCCAAGCACCGTGTACTGGCACAATTGTGAGCAAATGAAATCTAAGGGTCACGCGTGAATCATTGTTTTTCTTCTTCACATACTCTGGGTTTTCAACTCCACTAGAGCATCATAACAAGCTCCCTGACTTCCATTTACCTGATCTTCACACTGTTACTGAAACATGAATTTACTGGTGCTGTGTGAACGGGACCAAGAGGCATTTGCTTTTCAGTGTTTTTCCACATTTTCAGCTAATCTCATATTTAATTAAAAGCTCAGCAGCTGACGCCGGTTTAATGCGGGCTTCCTTTGGCTCAGTTTCCCTGGCCGAGTGTGTTTCAGAACGAGGTGAGAGGATTGCACATCTAAAAACAGCAGCTCACTCATAATTGATAAGGTCGTGTGGAATAATGGTCAGATATCTGCCGCTAAATGCAAGCGCAGGACTTTTTAATGAGGTCATGCTGCTTTTCCTCTGCAGTACTGGCAAAGGTGTTCAACAGCAGTTTTTATTCACAGGAAGGGGGATGTTCTACCTTTCAGCATTGTAAGGATTGTCTGCCTTGAGCTAGATATTTTGAAGATTCAGTCTCGGGATGAAATGATTCATTGATACTGCTAGATCATTGGTGATTTTACACTTGAGCCAAAGTCGATGTGTTTAATTGGTTTGAATTAAATGCACTGATCCCTTGATCTATTTGCATCTGGGTGGATGTGGTAACTGAAACTCCATTTGACATTTAGGGATAGGGACAGAGGGGGTTTGTGGTGATTTGCTGTCCTCTCAAGCTCATATTTCTGTCTTTTGACTCACCCCTGGGCGTCCTGCACTGGTCAGTTGACGCTCACAGATAGAACGATGAGGTTTCTTCCCATTGTACCTAATATAACACCCTTTAGCCTTGGCCTTATATTCTCAATATAGGGCATTCTCTCATATCCTTTTGCTTAACTATGAAAACTATTTCAAAATTTGAGTCTTCGAAGCCGTTGGAAAATAACTGATATATACCTGTGACCACATATCATTTTGTTGCTTGGCAAATGTAAATAAACTACAGTTAATGGGCTGTTTTATTCAGCTGACAAGCTGTTCGTGGTGGCTATTAATTGAATCATTTATTCATTTATTGAACATGTCTTCTCATATTGCTGTTCTACTACGCTCTTAAAAATCAAGGTTCTTTATTGACATTTGTGGTTTCATGAAGAACTTTTAACATCCATGGAATCTTTCCATTAGACAAAACGTTCTTTTATAATGGAAAAGGGTTCTATAGATTTTTTTTTTTTTTAAATGGAAAAAAATGGTTCTTTTAAGATCTCTTCATTGAAACTAGGGCTGGAACGTTGATTATGTAAATTTGTCGGTTTGCATGGAATGCAGCGATTCGTTGCACTGTTAATGTTCCCCAATGATGGCGGCACCAACTCTCTGGCATGCTGAAAAACAGCTGTTATTACAGACATTTTGAGCCCGGTTTAAAAGATTTTATCGGCCGATATGAGCCTGTCGCAGATATATTGGCATCTGCGTATATGCCGTGTCAAAATCGTGTCAAAAGGCCTGTCTTGTCAAGTATCATCAATAAACGTAGTCGGTTATGTCTTAAGTGAACATGTGGGTAAGTTTCATGAAAAAAAAAAAAATCATGTTTTTGTCAACTACTACATACAGATGTGATTCAGAACAATGATCAAACCAGACTCTTCTTTGTTTTGTTTTTTTTTACTCTCTAATATCGATATTGGCCCTATTATATTGGTTGGGCTCTATTATGGAGACCCCCATGTTTAACACTGTTGCTATAGTTAGCTACTTTTAATCTCAATGAACAAATCATTTCAGGATTCACACTTGTAAGCAGTTGCTGCTGTAAATCCCAAAAAGTTACTGCGAATGCAGCCAGTAAACACCTTTCCTAATTAAGCCTACACTGCATAAACCTTATCTTTTGTCATAAATAGTATCGTTAGGTCAAAGTTCATACATTATTCATTGGTAAAATAACCAAAGGATTAATCAACTATTCAGAAAATAAACGATACATTGCATTAACTGAAAAAATTATTGTTAGTTCCAGCCTAACTGAAAGCTCTGCTGTGTTTGTTTAAGAGTGTAACACAATGTTTTAAGCATGGTAAAATCACTGTAGCGAATGGCTCTTTTTTATTGTTGTTGTTGTTGTTGTTGTTGTTGTTGTTGTTGTTGTTGTTGTTTGTAACCTTTGAAAATAGGTAACCTAGTTTTGTGTTTCCGGAGTATGCATTGCTGGCAGAAGAATACAGACTTTGGAGTTTGACTAGAATGTCAGAAGACTTGCCAAAAAATGATTATCAGCACTATACATCACTCTCAGCCAGTGCTGGTTTTGGTTTCAAAAACTACTGCCTAAAATATCTAAAAGGAATTAAACGGCCAGGAGGTGAATCGACAAGTGCAAAGGTCCCTCTCACGGTCTCCATGCACGACAAGGTTGCATCGAAGCTGATGCGGCACAGTCCCAGCACATCGAGCGAGATCAGATTACCCGCCCTTCGTTCAGAACAGATCCGCCAGGACAATAGCGGTTTTGTTTGCCTTACTGCTGCAAGACCACTGCGCATTGTGCAGAACGGTGAGAACCAAAACCAAAACAGTGGAGCAGAACTAGACAAACCGGTTGTGCTGCTTTTGTCACCGATACCAGTGTTTTTTCACCTCTTTTGTATCTTGGCTTCACCCTTTCCCGAGTATGTTTGTACTAAGGAATCCACGTTGCATCTGTCAGAGATCTTCCCCGAGCGGCGGCTTCCTACCTGTAAGCTCGGCGTCTCTAAAGCGATCTCTGGCGCTGAATTATTGAGAGAGGCCTCAGCCGCTGCTGTGTTAGGGAGATGGGCTTGTCAAAGTGTGACAGAATGAAACGCACACCTAGCCTTCCTGCTGTTCACATACGACCTCTCACCTCTGAGCTGGACACACGTACACCTCAGCCGGTGAACCTGACACTTGACCCCTGCTGTACGCCCAGACACATGTTTGAGCTGGCCCAAGAACAGGCCAGATAAGTACAAGATGATTACAGTCCTGATCCTGCATTACAAAGCAACTTAGAAAATGCTTGTTCATGGTATAAAATTGTTATGAGAACATCAGTCATGGTTATGGACACTTCGTTTTTGTACTTTTTTATTTTTATTTTTTTTATTGTTATTGTACATGAATATGGAGTTAATTTCTGTCATTTGAAAAAATCCATTTGTTTGTATCCATTTTTCAGAATGTAATTTTAATCTGTCATTTTTAAACATATATTAAGACATAGCTGGATGCATTGCAGTAATGTGAATTTCAGTGGAACATCCAAGCGCTGAAGTACCCCTTTAATATTGTGCATATTTTTTTAAACTGTCGAGTTTATGGTCATTGAATGGCTTTCCTGAGGTAAATGTAACGTTTCGTGACCTATTATTTACAAGCTGTTTTATTGACTTGTTTCCGCGGTTGAAACACTGATTAAGTGATTACATGAGAGATGATTAATTTCAGAAAGTTGTGCTGTATCTTTCAACAATGCTTTCTGATGTTCATTCATGTGTATTTCATGCTGTAATAGAAGAAGAGATGCTCGGTTCACATGCCGCTTGACTCGAGACGCTACAGCGAACTGTCACGCCATATTAAAGAGCGCCAGAACCACATGTATTGTTTGAATTCCATAGCAATATTGACAGAATTTAAAAGCTGAGACAATCGTAACCTGCTCTGTCTTATCTGTCGGCACGCTGTCTGTGTCCTCTTTGCTCTGTGATGTATCTTATGGACGTGTGGCATGAGAACTAGAATGGGCATTTTTTCAAAAATAAGGTATTCAGATATTTGTTGGGCTCATAAAAAAAAAGAATTTTCAAATATTTGTTTATTTAAATGTTTAACGTTTTATTTATTTATTTTTTTTATTCAAGTTTTTGTCACCATTTCTGAACAAGCTGACGATTAGGCAATATAACGTTACACAACAAGCTTGCGTTATATATTAAGGCTTTATTTTAGTGAAAAGACTTAATATATAACGTAAGCAATATGTGTAAACAAAAATATATAGAACAAAACCATTATAAGCTCAAGCTGCGCGAACGGAAAAAACGCTAATACAGCAGCCTATGCCAGTTATTGTGCAGAACGTACATGTACACTTCAGTCTGCATATGGTTATTGTGTATATTGATTCACATGTTAATGTTGAGAAAAACAATAATATCCACATGCTCAGGTGAGAAAACGCGCAGCGCTGAGAGACTGTGCAGAGACACAAAGATAACTGCATGCTGAGCGAACCACAATGAGAAATCACTTGAAATCTAAACAGCAGTCGAATGAGGAAAGACGGCTGTCCATCACTGCATTAACGACCGCAGGTAAGCTGTACCCCGAGTGCGCCGTGAAGATAACTCAACTCATATCATAGCAAAATGATCTTTTGTCTCATTTGACAACTTAAAGGAAGCATATGTCTCAAGATCATTTTGCTATGAGACGAGTTGAGTCATCTTCACGGCTCACTCGTGGACAGCTGTCTTAGATTTCAAATGATTTCTCATTGTGGTCATGATATATTATAACTTATAAATTATCTTACAAAAGAGTTACTCTTTATCGATTAATGAAACAAAGTAATTCCAAACTTCGTGAAGCAGACGACATTATGTGAGCAAATACAATCAACTTAAAATGCTTTACAGCGCCACCCAATGGATTTAGTTATAACTGAGTTTTAGTGCTTGAATTGATCATGGATTCACTGCATTTACACCCAGCAAAGAAACGTAGTGAAAATCGAATAGTATTTTTATTTCACTAGCACACCCCTAGTGAGAACAGTGTCAATTGCCAGTTTGAGTGAGTGAGAGAGTTGGCCCTGCATTTTTGTAGTTATGTTAACTTTCCCACATTTTGTGTTTTTGGCTTTGTTTGCAATTTTGAAGCGTCATGTTGGATTCTATTGAATTGGTTTTGAGAGGGCTGCATTACAGCATCGCGCTACAGCGCCCCACTGGTCAAAGCGCGTTATTGCAGGTCCTTCAAATGGGTCATATGAGATCAAAAGACTGTTCAACATCAAAAATATTTGTTGACCATTTTTTAATTGTTGATAATGTTGACTAATCGTTTCAGCCCTAGACATTTTGCTTTTTCCTTAAGAAATCTAACTGTTAATGCTCTTGATTGAACCCCCCAGGAGCAGGATTTTCCATGTTGACTTCCTTGTATTGAGTCAAATAATCTTTCCTGCAGTGTTACAGTATTCAATCAGAACTTGCCCTACATTACTTGATCTGAAGTTTAGTTACAGCTCACTGGAAATCTATATCACTTGGCACATCAGCTCACACTCCATCCTGCTATTTTCAGTTCTTCCCTCCAGACTGCATATTCTCAGGGTTATGCTTGATGTTTTCTGTGTTTTTCTCTCTCACTTTCTCCCTGGCCTTTTACGTTCACTCTAAATGCGGCCTATTTTTTTCAGATGCGTCGCCCCAGCATTCCTCCGGCGAGCTCGGTTTGGATCAAAACGCTCCGTGCTGAAGTGTTACCCAAGTCCAGCTCTCCTATAAATCTCTTCAGCATTGTCAGAAACTGTACATTTCAGTTGGATTTGACACGCCACACGTCAGTTGGCTCTTCAAGTGCCGTTCGTTCATAGAGCTGTGCGGAAGGATCTGAAAATGTTTCCTTCTCACCATCAGGAACTGAGAACTGTATACGTCAGTACCCGCAAACAGGCTAAGACGTATAAGCGGGGGCTGTTTCTTGGCGACGCTCTGTTTATCATTACGCAGGTTCAGAGATGGCAACAGTGCTTTGCATCAGAGAAGCTGCAGACAAGTTCTTCCTGTTGTGAGCAGAGAGTCTCTGATTACCACAGACTGGGGGAGGGGTGGAGTCGAGCAAAGCCGTGTTGTATTTAAAATGTGACCATTGTTTAATTGGTCATCAGAGCCGGTCCATAGAGCTGTGGGAAATGGGTCACTGAGTTCCCAGAAGGCGGCTTGGAGCCATGGAGGGCCTCTGATTCACCCAGAATCATTTGCCTTGATCATCTTCATCAGAGCCATGCTGAAATCTCAGATGGGTCACGGCTTAAAGGAACAGTTCAACCAAATGGACAGTTCTGTCATGTACTCGCTCAATTATGTCATTCCAAACTACAGCCAGAAAGTCCCAGGTGATATTTTTCAAAGCTCTTCTGAAGTCAAGAATTATGTAAAAAATTATACATTCTACCCCGATTTCATGCTTAATTCAGTGTGTTGCCGTTTCTTAGTAATTAATTGATATTTACTAGCAATTTAGGAGTAAAATTTGTTTCTACAGCAATTTTTTTTTTTCCAGTATACAAAGTCATACAGCTTTGTTTGAGGAACTGAAATTGAAATTTTTGACTGAAATTGAAGCCACTATTCCCTCAAAATCTTCTGTATATTCACACTTGGCCTGACACTTTCAAAATGGTGCTGTCACCATATCAAACGTTAACTACACCGTTATCATGGCTAAAAGAAATAATGATAACAATATTGTTGCGATTTTTTTTTTAAAATTTCGATAGATAATGTCAGATCAGTTGATTCTTTGTTCATTTTTGTTTAATAATTTTTTATTTATTTTTTTAAGCCAGTGAATCGCTCAAAATATGAGCGTAGGGAACCATAACTACAAAAAGAGCTTACTTTTGATTAAAAAAAATTCCTGCAGAAACCATCTTTTTTACACACTGTGTGGTCTGGTTTTCACTCTCATCTCCTCACTTGCTTTTTTCCATTTTATGACAAGTCTTTGTTGGAGTGTAAACCAGCCGCCACTGGATTATTTACGATATTATGTGTAGTATTAACATATTTCCTTTTTTAAATGTCATTGTTATTGTCAATACTAGTGTATTGCGACAGTTTATGGCAACACAGTTTAACTTCTCTGATCACAGGAACTTGTTTTTAGTAATTTCTGTTTCCTGTAAATATAAACCTACCTGACAGGGCAACCTACATGAAACTATACACCTTATTAACTTTTGAAAGTACCACTTTTGGTAAATTGGGCTGTGCACTTTCCAACAGTTTTTTTTTTTTTTTTTTAACACACATCCAACTATTCAGTAAAGATTTAAGTTCTCATTATCATTATTATTGACTATATCAATTATCTGTTGCTGCTCTAGATTAATGGGAATATGTTGAGCTGTTTTGTATCACTTTTCCTTTAACGTGGGATAGAGAATCCCGTTCCTGTAAGCTTCTGAAGTGTTGTTGTTTTTTTTAAACTATAAGGCTGTACAGTATTACACAGAAATCCAGTGGTAAATGATCCATGGAAACAAACCCCAAATCAGTGGCATGGACTTTACAGTGCCAGCATGCGTGTGAAGGATTTCCTGCTGTCACTTCCTCCTCCTCTGCGGTTCTCTCTAGGTGTGATTTTTACCCTACAGGTGTTTTTTTTTTTGGAACATTAGCAACTTGTTATTTTATGCCATATGAGCCCGGTAACCTTGAGGCATGCTGCCGTTGTGGAATGTAGCAGTGCTGTGGTGTCTGTCACCATTGTCCACTGTTTTCGCCCCTGTCACTGTAACCATGGTAATGGCGGTGACCTGAAGGGTTAAAGGCTGCCGAATGGGCTGGCGTTTTCCGGATAAAGAGACCCGTGTGGACTGGCACAAAAGAGGGAGGACCGATTGTGGGAGGTCTGTTTGATGTGAAAGTTGTGCCAGCAGGCAAATCTCTCTTGTACCTTCCCTGCCCCCTCGTACGCATACACTAACATTTGGATGTGCCAACATGGACAGTTATGATAAGTGAGAAGAAGCCTTTAATATTCACAGAACATTGTCCATATTGCGATTTGATTGATTGTACAGCCCTACTTTTGAGTTATTCATCCACAATTAGTCAAATTCCATGACATTCTGTTTTCATGACTGTATTCTGTGATTCTGTCTGCATTTTCCACATTGCAGAAATTATAAGGCCCTACGGTAAATGGCACAACTTGATAGGACTCTAAAAAAACCAGCACCAAGAAATGGTATTCACAAATGGAAAACTACTTTTTATTCGGATAAATCTTCAACGATTGTCGCTTAACAATTACACAACCCAAAACAGATGGACATTCAATATACAACTATTCATATTGCAAAACAGCTTTGCTGGCATAAATAGCTACAATTGTAAAAATTAAATTAATAAAATATTCATAATGCTTCATTCAGTATACGTGGGACTACGAATATGCAAATTAGTCACACCAGCTCGCACTACCTGATCCATTTGCTCAACTGTAGTAAACGCTGCACGATGGCAAGTAAAACATTGGTTTGACTCTGCCATATGTTTGAACCAGAAACCGAAGAAGAGGAAGTCGATGTATCAGTATAATTGATATGATTAGCCCTTTTCTGCGTCCCAATTCATCTACTATGCCCTAAAAGTATGTACTCCTTTTTCTGAAGGAAAAAGTACATACTTCTGAGTGTGTAGCAGAAGCGTAGGCAAGCTTTGGGACAACTTTAACTTTAACAGACAGCTGTTGCTTAGTTACGTGCATCCTGTCACCCTAAAATTCCTTGTCAATCATCTTGTCACAGTTAAAATCCTAATTTAATTTCCTTCCGTTTCGGAGAGAAATGTTGTAGCACGTTGATCTGTCGTCTTTCATGCGGAGACTCTCCATATGCGTTTGCAATTTGAATATAATGATGCATTTAAAAGGTAATGGCCAAACATATTTAAAGTTCACAGTGCTGCTGCAGATGAAATAAAATGTGGATAACATTTGAATAAATATCTTTTTGTCAGGTTAGATACTGATAATTAATCACTCAAACCCCTTTATCTAAACTTCTCTACATAAACACCAGACTCGCACATCCTCCATTTCTCTAGTTTTTAAACACTTTTTACTCCATGCTTGTAGTTCTAATCGAATCCTCATCAAACGCTCAATGGGTTGTGGGCAATGTCAGCCGTTAGAGTGCATCGATCAGCACTTCGGATTCTGACCGGAAATAGTAGACCATCCGGGATCTTTGGAATACTCATTTCAGCATACTACGATTTGGGACGTAGTATCTATTTTCGAATACTATTTAGGACGGATAGTATGCTAATTGGGACACACCATTTGACTTGAGTGGTATCAAAGTCAGACAGGTGCCCTCTAAAAATCAACATCCTTAGAAACACTTTGAACAACATAGAAATCCATGAGAAAAGCCCCGCTCCACCCATTGATGGGATTGGTTACATGCTTATGACGCTTCAAAGCGCATTTTTGAGACTATCTTTGGTTCACTGAAGTTATAATGAGGAAAAAACTCAGTTGCGTTGACAAATGAATTTGCAAAAGGTTTGTCTTAAAGCATAATAAAAACACCACATAGACATACAGGCTAAACGACATTTAAAGCTTGACATCTGCATTACTAATGGTCTTAAAAAGGTAATATTGGTTGATCTCTCTGGGTGCTAGGTAGCCCCGGATCTCTGATATCCTGGTCTCTAGATATGGCTCAGGTCCCTCCTTCAGTGTGTTTTGCGTGGTGTAGAGGCCATGTGTTGTTCATTACTATTGGCTTGGTTAGCTGCATTGCTCCTTTGAGACTTTCGCATCCTCTCCGAGGGATGTATCACATGATATGCGTCACATGATGCTGTCAGCACTAATAGAAAGTAAAACCATATTTTCCCTCACATTGCAAATTGCTAAATTATGCATGCCTGTGTTTACCTCAGGAGAGTAAATAACTAAAATGAAAAGAGACACAAAATTACTATTTGTAAAAGAAATGTGCAGTAGCGGTTGTGCAGTTACACAGTCTCGACTGGATGCTGAAAAATCTCATCTTTTCTCAACTGCTTGATGTCCTCAGCCTTCCACTTCCCTATAGCTCTTACACACACAGTGTAGACGACTAGATGTCTTGACGTCAACTACGCTGATTACGCTGTCATTGTCTGCCAGTGTGTTAAAAGGGAAACTCTCAACCTCCGCCCTGGACCTGCTTGCATTCGGGGCACGCACGCCCATTTCCCTCCACAAGTCGACGTCACCAGCCGTGTGTTTATTATGACTGATAAGAGAAGGCCTCTGGAGAGCAGCGTGTTCTTATTCACTATCGCTCTCTGCCCAAACTTTCCGCAACAGCCAAACATAGTAGCCTAGTTGTGAAAGTTGAATGGCTGTGGCTGTTATGACCTTACCAAGGGTTTCACTAGCCTTACACACATTTGCAGTCTTAACATTGCTTCTGGAAAGTGCTTTTTGACTATTTTCTGTGAGTCCATAAGGAGATGTCTTGCAGAAAGTTTCTGGCGTTCTTTTCCATGACAGTCAGGGGATATTGAGCTTGAAAAAGCCAAAATACAACTTGAAAAGCACCCTAAATCTGGCCTATATGGAATCTAGCCCACGTGCTGTATATCACTTCTTTTATAAACAAAACGCGAAAGAAATTACGAGCATGCAATGCCGTAGTTATGCTGTCAGTTAGTAAATCATGAAATTACCAAAAAACTACCAATAAATAGCCTAACTGGTACGTCATGTGTTTGCTGGGAAGGATTTGCATGCAGACTGTATCTTCATTCTATTCATCAGGAGCATTTTCCATATGTTTCCATATGTAAAGTGTGGTACAAAAAAAACAGGAAATGATATCATAGACTGTGTGTAAGGTCAGGAATTCTCTTAAAATATCAGATCATCTTTTTGTGACAAGGCAAGAGTAGTTCAGGCAGTAAAATGAACTGTTTTTAAGAGGCATGACACCTCCTTAAAAATGATTGAGATTTGAGGTTTAAGGAAAATATGTAACTTTTTTACTTGAAGGTTACAACATGACATTGTTACAGTCATTTAAATTTAAACGTTTTAGTTGTTCAAAGCCACCTTGAATACCGAGAGTGCATTTAAGAACTTGGCACATGTTTTAAACTAGAATTTTAAGACTTTCTTTGCTTTATCTTGGATCCTCTTATTTGTCATTGACCCATACCTGGTCCAATTAATCCATTAAATTTTTTCACTTTATAAAGAAATCAATATTTGAGCATAATATATATTTGTCTACAAAGTGTATTTCAAGTATCTAAGCAGAAGCCTTTCGATCAAAACGTTTGAAATATAACGAAACTGAACGTGTGTACGAAGTTTGACTGTTAGTGAACAACAGTGACTTTACATTGAAGGAGTGATTGTTTGGATGCACTCGGGGCCCAAACACTTTTGCACACATGATGAAGAGTTGGGCTGCGTCCGTCTGATGATGAGGAGGAGAAAGGTCACATTCTCTACACTCCTCCACAAGGATCTCATTGATGCAGCTGCATTCCTGAAGCTGATGTAATCCCGCACTTCTTCATCACCCATTCTTCATCATCATCACATGTCCACGACATAACAACTGGTTCGAAACGGAAATCTTTCACACATTTTCTTACACTTCTCCCTTTGACGCACTGCAATAAAGCCAGAGGCTGAGGGCTTGTTTTTCCTCCTGCACTGCTTGCGTCTCTTTTGTGCAGTGGAATTCATGGCTAAAAGCAGATACTCTAGACGCCCTGTCACAATACCACGGGACTCCACGTTATCACGACACCGTGTGTGGAACCACAATGGTGCACCTGGACCTACTCCAAGAGGAACTAGGCTCGAGGCCTGTGTTTTCACTTTCCTTAAATGATTCATACAATATGATTCTATCACTAATCTCTTCATTCATTATCCAGTAGTATTGACATGTCATTTTCATAAAACATCACCCATGTATGCCTGATCTGTGTTTAATATCTAATGACTGCTTCTATTGTCTGGCACAGTGTAGCTTACTGGTCAAAGATATGCGATGACCTGATTCTATAGATTATATTCCTTTTTATGACCGGTACAAGTAACATTCTTTTATTCAACTGTCCAGTTACTGATATTTTAGAACAGATTGTAATTGTTTACTTTCTGCTTTTTAAATAACTACATGACCATTAGACCACAGAAATAAAAACGTATGTATTATGAGTATAGTTAGTATTATTAATGGTTGTAGTTGTAGTAATAATTGTTATATACAATAATAATGTTATTTATTGTCTTAATTATTTATTAGTAGTAGTAGTAGTAGTAGTAGTAGTAGTAGTAGTAGTAGTTTTAAGTATAAATTGATATTTTGAGTAATTATTTTAAAATCTTATAACAATTTGTTTTATTTTTATTTATTATTATTATTATTTATTATTATTATTAAATATTTATTAAAATTCTTCTAATTTTTAGGCTATGAAGCTTATTGAAAAGTAATGTATCAATGTAATATTTAATTGATCCAAATGTTATTGCCTGAGCATCAGACTTTTTGCCTTGAATGCTCTGTCGCTGTGGCACTGATGTAGTCAAACCAAAATTTATTCAGACACCTCAACATTTCTCACATTATCAGTTTATTCGCTATAGTTTCGAAAATGGTAATGAAATATGACAAAAACTCAAACTGTGTCAGAGCAAATTCATCTTGATAATATAAGATAACTTTAATAGAAAGGTATGTAATGGATTACAATCAACCAATCAGCTGTCAGCTGTTAAAATTAAGCCGTTACACGTAAAAAACGCAAATATCGGCCGGCTGATATATCAGTCGATCACTAGAGTTTACTATATTTTGCTATCCTCACTTACATAAATGAACTGTAGTGTCCTGCACCCACTAGTAAAAAATTTTATCTGGTGTCTGAATAATTTTTTTTTTTTTGACTGTGCTAGACAATACTGTAAACACAACATGGCTAAATCTAAATCCAGAAGATAACTTGTATCAATGCACATGCATAAAAATGATCTGTTTACACAAATCCAAACCATATGGTTCTTTTGGAATTTCGTACTCTGTCTTTACACTCTTTGATTTGCTTTTACACACGTGGTTGGTCTTTTTATGCATGTTATTCCTAGAAAGGAAGTTTGTCTTCGTAATCTTTCCTTTAAGCGCAGTAACTATTAGCTGTGAATCAACTTTCCTGCTTTCCTGTGACGCTGATGTGTAACAGTAGCCAAAGAGACTTTCAGGCATTGCTTAAGTAACTTTCATTCAATCGGGCTACATTTGGTTTTCTTTTTTTTTTTTTTTTTTTTTTTTTTTTTTTTTTTTTTTTTTTTATATCCCGTTTCTCTCAGAAAGTTAAATAGGTTGTTGACCAACAATTCACCTTGACTTTAAAGTCAACGGGGACTGGCGTCCTGTTACAGGTACAGAACTGAATTTCAGTGTCCCTGGTTGTATGACGACAAATGCTTTTGAAAATTTTTCAGCTGTTTTCTATCAGCAGATTTTAACATCACTCATACTTCTAAATGGCGTTAGCTGTGGCACCTCATCCAAATGCAGATTGAAGGGCTCTTCATGATGGTCCACACACAAACAACACCAGAGAATACTTGTGTGTACAGCAGGCATTTGTTGTTGCCACTGGGTTTGGATAACTAGAGCAGCGCCTCATGAAAACCACTCTGATAATTCATGGTCAAACCTTTTTGATGCCATATCGAGGACTTTTTCCATTTCAACTGAATGAAAGGACATTGTATAATGATGCTGTTTTTCAGGCCAACCATGAATATAAAGGTTTTAATGAATGTTAATGTGCTTCTCTCAGTGCTGTTGTAGATTGAGTAATTGTCAGCTGTATTTTTATGCCTTGACCAGTGCTAATCTCGCCCAAAAAAAATACTGAAGGAAACATTAATTTGTTGTTTCAAAACATTCATTGACAAAATCAAAAACCCTTCAAAAGCAACCTGGCAAAGATGGGACGAAAAATACATCATGATGATAATTAGCAGATATTAGTTTAATTTCTAGTAATGCACTAGCAAAAGAAAATGTAGCTCACGTTGTGAATGTCTCATTGAGTCATTCATTCGATTTGTTCATTCAGTAGTGAAGTAAATGGTTCTCTTTATGGTTCATTGAATCATTGGTTTACCCGATGCGTTCAAAACGCGAATTGAAACAGAAATGAAACACCACTGTGTATTGCACGGAATCAGAGTTAAAGCTGTTCTGCTTTGTCCTTATATTTTTGTTGGCAAAACAGACTAAAAACAACATAATGTTCTCTAAAACAACACAATATTAACTTATTTTATTAAACCGTTGTATAAGGTCAGTAATGCATTTGCACTTGTGCTATTCTGGACCAAAAAACAGAACTTGTGAGAGATTGCTTGTATATCATGATGTAAATGTGAGGGAGTTTTTAGTTCAATAAATACTGTGTAGTGTTGAAGATTTACCTTGGTTACGAGCGAGAGTGAGTCTGCAGTGTATTCGCGGATAGTACCGGCGGGAACAATCGCGCCACAACAAACGTGCCCAATGTAAAAACGGCCTGAGATTAAAACTTAAACGGGGCATTTTTGTCTCATATCTTGAATTTCAGGGACATTCTAACTGCATTCTATAGGTTTCATCACACAGTGAGTTGTTGCCCTGTATCATATTCTACATCAATCAACCGTATGAAATGTAAGATGACCTAAGTAGGTCTGGGGCAGCAGGGAAAGTGGTGTGTTAAATGCGTTGTTAATTTTAACGCATACATTTTTTTCCCCCCATAACTAAATAACGCATTACATCGACAGCCCTAGTTTATACATTTTTCAAAATATTTGAAAAATTCGTTTTGAGTTTTGTCTGTTTTGAGTCTGACACATTAGTCAATGAAAATGTTATTTTGTATTTTTTTTTAAATTGCCAAAAGAAAACAACTGAAACTGTCTGTATAACACTTGTTTTAAAATGAGCAACCGCGTAAACAATACCTACTTGAAATCAATTACGGATCATAAAAAGCTGATTCCCTGCTCTGTCTGTAACTAAGCTGTAAACCAAGCTGTTTTGGCAGCACTATCACGTATCCCAGTGTTCATTTCCTTGAATTATTAACGTTGATGAGATGCTGATCTTGTTCTCTTTCTCTTCTCTAGTGCCTGAGCTGTCGTGAGGATGAGCAGCAAGCGGAGTTTGTTTGTGCGGCTGGTGCCGTGCCGCTGCCTGCGGGGCGAGGAGGAGACGGTCACCTCGCTGGACTACTCACACTGCAGCCTGGAGCAGGTCCCCAAAGAGATCTTCAACTTTGAGAAAACCTTGGAGGAGCTCTACCTCGACGCCAACCAGATCGAGGAGCTGCCCAAAGTACGAGTGCACTCTTGCACCATTGACACGCTTGCATCGCATGTCATAAGTTTGTTTGATGCTTAGGTGGTGAAACTACCTTTTCTTAGTTGGCAGCAGTTTTGGGGAAAGTTCATTTTAAAAGTAATGCATTACAATATTGTAACTGCGTTATCTAGTTACTTTTTATGGGAAGTAATGTTGCATCTGGACTGGGCATGCTTGTTTGTTTTTAATAACAAAAAAAGCTAAAGTTCTATTTTTGGCAAATGATAAAGGTTGAATCACTAGCAAAGTCTACAGGAATACTCAATATATCACCCAGGCAGGACGTCTGTCTCCAAACGATCAGATTTTCTCTACTTATCATTTAAACCGCTTCCACTGGGCTGAATTTTTTTGATTGTTTATCCACGTCTTTCTCGTCCTTCATCAAAAATGGCCTTGTGTTGCAGACGTGTTATTTTCTTTATACCGGATTGAATTAGATTACATGTAGGTCCATCGAGAACTGATCAAGTTTTAAACCTGATTTAGCCTTGACTTCACCGACGCAGAGCTAATTCACCCAAAAAATCCATTTGAAATAAATCCAACTCCTCTGCAAACTGCTGGAATATTAATATGAAATTTGATTCTTATGAAAGTTTTCCATGAATGTTTCTCAAATGTCTGTCTCCATTTCTCGTCTTTTACAGCAACTTTTCAACTGCAGTTTGCTCTACCGATTGAGTCTACCGGACAATGACCTAACGGTGTTGCCACCGGGCATCGCAAACCTCACCAATCTCAGGGAGCTCGACATCAGCAAGAACAGTAAGCAAAATAGCCAATTTATCCCCTCTTTTTCCTTTTTGGAGGCCAGTTACGCTATCGGGCGACCCATAGCAGAAGTGGTAATTCAGTTCATCTCTGCAAACTCCACGTTTTGGATTTCAGTTTACACTGCAACACAAAATTCACCATAAATTCCAGGCTACACACTTGCGAATACTAGTAAATTAACATTTTGTTTTCTTGTGTCGTTCATTGGTTTTAGAATTGTGTGCAATATGGTTAGCTGTAATGAAATGACAGAAACAGGTCTTATAATTCAAGACAGAGTCGATTTATGAATATATTTTATTCAGTACAGTAAAAATTCTGAAAGATTTTCATGCTAATCAAACGTGCTGTTTGTGTGTTCAGTGTGTTTTATGTAGCAACATGCTAACATCTCTAAACCCCTGGGTTCGGTTTCCGGTCACTGCACTTCATCATCCAGTAGCTTTTAAATGTATGAACACATCCTTTGTAAACAGTCCTAGTAAGGTAGCTACCTATGTAGACAGCAACTCTCTAGGGATTGGAACATAGCCGTTGGAATACCCACTAGCTTTGATATGCCTTAAACTGGTGGCAATCTGAAATTTGTCACTGGGAACAATTTATTCTGTTCTTAAGCATAAGTGAAGACCGCAACACTAGAAACATACTCAAATCACTGAGTCTCTGTTTACACATCACTTCATCTTTCAGCTGGTGCGTTGCAGAATCTGATAAAGCAATGACAGATGGTGACTAGCTCAGACCTGCACAGGAAGTCTCCGTCAAAACCATTTTAATGCACAGTCACATATATCATATCATGTTGACTAATTTATGGAGATTTTTTTAATACTTTTAGCAATGATGCTTTAATTAGCATTATGTTGTTTTGTGCTTTAGCTGTTAGATTGTTAGCTGTATTTCCACTTTAAAGTAGTGGCACTACAGCCACACTCATTCAGACTGAAGTCTCTTGTTATTTTGTTGTATCTTTTACTGCAAACAGCCTAGTTTTACAGGGTTTCCTTTAGACCGAATTAGCGGACTATATAGAATACATTTAGTTTTCCACATCCTTAATTTGCAAAGGAAGCTGCTGGTAGTTTTGAGGCAATTTAATCAAATTTCTTACATGTTACTGCATTTTCCTTTTAATTCAATTAAAGCATAGGCAGTAATTGACATTCTGTAAGCCAGTAAAACACAGCAATATTGTAAAATATTATTTCTATTTAAAATATACATACAATATACACTATATTGAAAAAAGTTTAGGGGCACCTGCCTTTACATGCACATGAGCTTTAATGACATCCCGTTCTTAATCCGTAGGGATTAATATGGTGTTGCCCCACCCTTTGCAGCTATAAGAGCTTCAACTCTAGGAAGGCTTTCCACAAGGTTTAGGAGTGTGTTTATGGGAATTTTTGACCATTCTTCTAAAGCGCATTTCTGAGGTCAAGCACTGATGTTGGATGAGAAGGCCTGGCTCACAGTCTCCGCTCTAATTCATCCCAAAGGTGTTCTATTGGGTAGAGGCCAGTCAAGTTCCTCCACACTAAACTCGCTCATCCATGCCTTTATGGACCTCGCTTTGTGCACTGGTGTGCAGTCATGTTGGAACAGGTAGTGGCCATCCCCAAACAGTTCCACTGGAACTAAGGGGCCAAGCCCAACCCCTGAAAAACAACCCCACACCATAATCCCCCCTCCACCAAACTGTACACTTGGCACAATGCAGTCAGGCAAGTACCATTCTCCTGACTTGTCAAACCCAGACTTGTCCATCGAATTTCCAGACAGAGAAGCGTGATTCGACACTCTAGAGAAAACGTCTCCACTGCTGTAGAGTCCAGTGGCGGCGTGCTTTACACCACTGCATCTGACGTTTTGCATTGCGCTTGGGTGCAACTGCTCAGCCATGGAAACCCATTCCATGAAGCTCTCTAAACACTGTTCTTGACCTAATCTGAAGGCCACACGAAGTTCGGAGATCTGTATCTATTGATTCTGCAGAAAGTTGGCGACTTCTGCGCACTGTACGCCTCAGCATGCGCTGACCCCACTCTGTGATTTTTATGTGGCTTACCACTTTATAACCGAGTTGCTGTTGTTCCCAATTGCTTCCACTTTGTTATAATACCATTAACAGGTGACCATGGAATATTAAGCAGTGAGGAAATTAATGGACTTATTACACAGGTGGCAACCTATCACGGTACCACACTTGAATTCTCTGAGCTCCTGAGAGCGACCCATTCTTTCACAAATGTTTGTAGAAGCAGTCTGTATGCCTAGGAGCTTGATTTTATACACCTGTGGCCATGGAAGTGATTGGAACACCTGAATTCAATGATTTGGAGGGGTGTCCCAATACTTTTGACAAAATAGTGTATGTTAAAATGTAATTTATTCCTGTGATCAAAGCTGAATTTTCATCATGACTCCAGTCTTCAGTGTCACATGATCCTTCAAGAATCATTCTAATATGATGATTTGATGCTCAAGAAACATTTCTGATTATTATCAAAGATGAAAACAGTTGTGCTACTTCATATTTATATGGAAACTGTGAAACTTTTTTTTTTCTGGATCACATTAGCCTAAACATTCAAAGTCAACATGAAAACAAAATTACCCTATTTACTACATTAATACACATTTCAAATTTCTTGTTGAATAGAATGTTTTTCATAAAAAAATAAAAAAAAAATGGCTTGCAGCGTTAATTTACTTCACACATCACTTCACAACCTCCACTGGCACAGAAGTTAATTTCCAGGTTTACATGTCTTTTAATTGATACTCCCTTCACTGGACGTGTTTGTTTTTAGCATAACTGCCTGGTATAATGATGTATCAAAAGTGCTGTGAAGTGAACTTGAGCGAGCACAGCCTTCAGGTCACCCGGTGCGGATGTGAGAGCTCACAGATGCGTGTGTTCAGTGAGTCTGGGCTCGTGCAGACCCCCCTGTGGTTTTCTGTGCTGGTGGGTTTGCATCAGAGTGTGTTGGAGGGAGGATATCTTAACATAACTTTTAATGTCACACTCCAGCTCTTGCGGTTAGTAGGACAGGAAGTATGCAGTCTAGCTCTAGTGCTGCATGAGCTTGTTGTTTCTAAAAACAGCATTAGGTAGTGGTTTTCTTTGGTGGGCGAAAGACCTAGTTGTTAAAGTGTGTAGTTAGCATCTAATTTATTTTTGAGTGGGGCACAAATAGGAGACGAGACTTGTTTGAATTGCAGCGGTTTATTTTATCTGATTGCAAATAATACTTCCAGTTCCGTAACCCCATAACAATTTGTGTATAATGAGCACGTTTACATGTACACCAGTTCGCTGATAACTCACAAAAATGAGCTTATTGAAATAAACGGTTTTCTGGGTTTACATGCAAACCAATAACCCGGCAACGCAAGTAAACCGTGTTTACATGACTTTATTAATAAATCAGTTTATTTCCTGGTAGTGACATCAACTTAATAATTTGCGTATCTGAGTATTTAATTTATGTCGGCTGTGATGTTAAATAAAGCATTAAAAACCCAAAATTTTGCCTGTACCACTTCTGCTGCTGCACGACATGAGCACTTTTATAAATTTTGGAGGTCAAGAAAAAGACTGAGTTCACGATTTATCTTTCCTCCTCCCTTACTGCAAAACACTCACTCTGTCTGAATGAGTAAGGACGCGTTCCTGTCACACATCACACATGCACACTTCAATAAGCAGACAAAAAGCAGGTTAATGCATTTACATGCTGGGCGAAATCAGCGTAAGGGGCAAAAATGTAGCTGTGACAATCGGTTTATTGCATTAGCCGCTTATGACCTTACTCCTTTAAAGAAAAACGGGTTATCACGTTTACATGATCACCTGCATTGTCTGCTTAAGCATAATCGGGTTAAGAACATGCATGTAAACGCGCTCATTGATTACTACCAATATATAAACTTATTTTACAATACTGGTCAAAAGTTAAAAAACTTCTCTCATGCTCACCAAGGCTGCATGCATTTGATCAAAAATGTGATCAGTAAAAGTATTAATATTGAGAAATATTATAATTTAAACTGTTTTCCTTTTAAATATGTTTTAAAATGTAATTTATTCCTGTGATCAAAGCTGAATTTTCAGCATCATTGCTCCAGTTTTCAGTGTCACATGATCCTTCAGAAATCATTCTATTATTATTATTATTATTATTATTATTATTATTATTATTATTATTATTATTATTTGTATTACTATATAATGCTTATTTGATGCTCAATTATTATGTTATTATCATTGGAGCTCAGTTGTTATTATTATTCTAATTATCATCAGTTAAAAACAGTTTTTGCTGCTTAATATTTTTGTGGAAACAGTGATGCATTCTTTCAATAGAAAGTTCAAAAGAACATAATTTATTTGAAATAGAAATCTTTTGTAACGTTTTAAATGTCACTTTTGATCAATTTACTGCATACTTGATAGATAAAATTATTAATTTTTAATAAAATTATTAAAAAAAATAAAATCTTACTGACCACAAACGCTTGAATGGTAGTGGACCACGGTTTCCATAAAAATATGAAGCAGCACAACTGTTTTCAACATTGACGATAATGATGATGATGATGATGATGATAATAATAATAATAAATGTTTCTTGATCAAATCATCATATCAGAGTGATTTCTGAAGGATCATGTGACACTGAAGACTGGGGCAATGATGCTGAAAATTCAGCTTTTCATCACAGCTAAATTGCTTTTTAAATATATTTAAATAGAAATAAAATAAAAGTGTGTAATACAATTTCATAGTATTGCTGTTTTACTGTCATTTTGATCAAATAAATGCAGGCATTCTGAGACAGGAGAGCAGGAGAGACTTCTGTCAAAAAAAAAAACTAACTTATTCCAAACTTTTTACTGGTAGTGTAGGTCAAGTTCAATCACATTGATTTTTCTAGACTCAGATATATAATATAGTTGAAATCAGTGAAATTGAATTATTGAAATTGAATACAATTACAAAAAAAAAAAAGTCCTAGTGTACGTTTTCTGGATCTTTTTTAATTAAAGTTCCACTCTATTCTGAAATCTGTTTCCATCATATGTTTGTTTCATGCAACCAGCAATAACAGTGCAGTGGATAATGTGTTTGTTACTCTGCTAAACTACCCTAGTAACAAAGAAGAGCCAACATAAAACCAGCATAAATAATCAAGTTAAAAATAAATTCTTTGTTTTTAAATTTCAGGCATCCAGGAATTTCCTGAAAATATCAAGAACTGTAAGGTCCTGGCCATCGTAGAAGCAAGTGTGAACCCTATATCAAAGTAGGTATATAGCGTGTGTGTGTGTGTGTGTGTTTTTGTGTGTGTGTCGTAATGAAAGCACTCTTGTGTCTCCACAGACTCCCTGAAGGCTTCACGCAGCTCCTCAGCCTGACTCAGCTCTACCTGAACGATGCCTTCCTAGAGTTTCTACCAGCCAGCTTCGGCAGGTCAGACACGCACAGATTTACACTCATGAACACTAGAGTCCTAGAGAGAACAAGATAATCCAGTCTCCGGTTTCAGATTTAGATCAGCATCTAGATTCAAGATTGGCAAAAGTATGTACTACATTAAAATATAAAATGGACAAAACTATTTTACTAAACACTGAAAAAGTTTTCCAAGCACACACAAAATGGGTTTAACTTGATTAACTTGCATCCAGCTTGATTTATGCAAGTTGTAAATCTATTGAAATGACACAAGCGACATTTCCTCAGAAAGCACATCCTAACATTTCCTGGAGCGTATGTATGTATGTATGTGTGTGTGTATGTGTATTTTTGCCTTCCTATAAAAATGCAGTGCAGTTTTCAGTGATAGGTTGTGCAGCAGTATTTTTGACATTAACATGCACTCACTGCCTGAAATAGACTTCAAATGGCATATGCAACATGTAGCTCAGTCAGTAGCGGTTCTAGGGGGAGGCCGGTGCCCCTGTGTGAACAAGCTTCGCCCCCCTAAATTTGGAATCGTATCGTACCAATACATTTTCTGAAACTGGTTGCTATGTGCAGTTTTTTCTGTGGCAGTATGTGATGAAAAGAGTACTTAATTGTCATACCAATAACCAATGCAGAGAAGCAAAACCGCATGAGGAGGCTGCGCTCTGTGGCGCGCAAGTACTGATGACCGTTTATGAATGATTCGTCACTCAGTCTGCGTTCGCTCACAGAGTTGTAAAATGCAGGCTATAATGGTTGCTACGCACTTGATTTATGATAAAATAAGCTCTCTTTATACACGTTGTGTTGTGTGTAACTTCACCCATACGCAGCAGTGATACTGTAGATTAATTTTACTGACTTGACGACTTCGAATTCCATTCAGTCATTTAGTTTATTTAAACAAACTGGTAGTTAAAATATAATTTTTCAATGGCTGATTTCTCCGAACACGTCTACATATGCAATCTTTGATCATATTCGGAATTAGGAAGACATACAGCCAAATATAAATTATGACCAACGCAATGAATGAACCGTTCATGAGCGACTATCACAGAGACCCGTTTCACCACAGAGATACCCGAGAAAAGATACAGCTAAAAGAAAATATTTAATTTCAGTCTTGTTCACATATAGCGAGAAAAATAATATTATTTTATCCAATTTTCCAGTGTTGCTTATAGAGTATTAGATGTTTGTTTTTATGCCTATGCTAACTTTGCAAAGGGTCCGCTAACAGAGAGCAGGTAGGCTACAAAACATGTAAAATAAATGGTTTAGTTTTGATTTTATAAATTGAGCATGCATGATCATATTACAGATACATATATTACAGATTTTCAAATAAATAAATTAACTTGAAATTATTTTACTTCATGTGAGAGATTGCAGACTAATACAGTACCAAAGGGCCAAATAAAAACGACTTTCAATAATCCGGAAAATAGGTTAAAGGGTTAGTTCACCCAAAAAGAAATAAAAACACCTAGTGTAACTCACCTTGTGTTGTTCCAAAACCTGTATTAGTTACAATGTCAGTAACCAAACCATTCCAGCGCTGCTTAGTTAGAATGTCCATAAAATTCAAGATATGCAGCAAAAATGCCCCTGTTTGAGTTTTAGTCCGAGCGTTTTTACACTGGACATGTTTGTTGTGGTCCACGTCAGAGCGTGATTGTTCCCGCCGGTGCTATGCGCGATTACACCACAGGCTCCCTCTCGCTCGTATCCAAGGTAAATCTTGAACACTATCATCCTTTACATGCATTTTATTGAACTAAATACATCGTCATCTGATAAAATGCATGCACAGGTTACTTTTCTTGCGCACCCGAGTCCTTGTTGCTTTCACATTCACATGAATTGCGGCACAGCTCGAGTGCAATTTGCGCAACCGAACTCAGACCACCTCCTTCAGGCAGTCTCGAATTCAGTTCCCCTGAGCTCAGCTCACCCGGGTCCACATGACAACTTTCACATTACCAATTATTCAAACTAAACTGCCAGTGTGAAAACGCCCTCACATTTACATCATGATATAGCCTACAGTAAGCAATATAACATGAGTAACAAGTGCGATATCACACAAAATCTGTTTTTCTACCCAGAATAGCATGAGTGTAAATGCGATACTAATCTTATACAATAGTTTAATAAAATAAATAAGTTATTGTGTTCAACATAAGTCATATTTGGAACGACATGGGGGTGAGTAAATGGTGATTAGAATTTTCACTTTTAGGTGAACTACCCATTTAACTACTGGTTAAGGTAAATGTTAACGTGTGCCCCCTAAAAGCACAAGTGGCCCCTGCCTGGCCCCCCTAGTTACCATGGTCTAGAACCGCCACTGAGCTCAGTTCCTGTTGAAGGTCACTTGAGGACAGCAATTTGCATACTTCTACTGCATACTAAAAGACAACAGTATATTTTGAGTATGTAGTAAGTCAGTATGCCAGTGTAGGGACATAAAATAGTAAGATACTTAACAAAAGTTCTTTATTACTTAACATTTAAATTACATTTGAAACCTCAAGTTCATTGATTTTAAACTGAACGGTAACAAAATAGTCGTGTTTTGTATACAATGCATATTATGAAATGCAGCAGCAGCATTTATTAATCCTAGTAGAGTTTATAAATATATTAATATTTTTTATATGAACAACTTGCATTTTTTTATATATATATATATATATATGTATATAATGTATTATTTTATTTTTTTCTGTTTCCTCAGACTAACCAAACTGCAGATTCTGGAACTGCGGGAGAACCAGTTAAAGATGTTGCCAAAGTAAGTGCCGCACTGGGATTCATTTGAATTACTAAAATATTAAAATGATGATCCGTGCTACTGCACTCCTTCTGATAATCGCATTATAAATACAGGCAAACATCTCTCTTTCACTGTCTCTGCGGCATCATATTGTTCAGCCTTATGTAAGAGGCTCTGAAGTGACATGCTGTGACAGGTTTTATAATCATTTCTGGCTCCAGAGCCAATATTGCATCATATGAGGGCTTGTTTGTTTGGTTTCATGTATGAGAGCCATAGAAAGGGACGATATCCTTTCTACCGTCTTCTCCGTTCTGAAACACACAGGCATCGAGTGTGGTTGTTAGGTTACTGTATGTCCGCCAGGATCAAAACAACTCATTACAGCGCTAAATGTTTTCAACAAAAAGCCACTTGAGCAGAATGTTTCAGAACACATGAACTAACCACAAAGCCATGGCACCATAAATCAGCTGTTAAATTATTATTTATTTTTTTCTGATTTTAAAGCAAACTGTTGAACTTTGTATGGCAAAAGAGAAATGTAATGCTTTACTAATCAAATATAAAATATAGAGGGTGTTTCCTGGTGTTTACTAAGGAAAGCATCACTATTATGAATGATTCCTTAACTCATGTTGCCCATTGTGAAAAGGTATGCTAATTGATGAAAATCTATGATTCTCTCACGCTGTGGTCACATTAGCAAAATTCCATTGTCTGACATTAGCTCTGTACATTGTCTATTGCCAATAGAGTATTGATGTATAAATTCACAAAGAAGTCATTATCAAACCATGCAGCTTTTCAATGCAGCAAATAGAATTTTTTATTTTTTAAAAACGGAGAAAAAAAAAGTAGCAAATCAGTAAGAAGTAAAATGCATTGACTGTTTTGGATCAGGAAGTATATCAAGAAGACGCAAGTAATCAAAGACAGACGGAAAGCTGTCCATTCCGTGCATGGCTTACTCATTTACCATTATTACACTTTGGCCTGATATCTTTATGGCTGTGTTGTTTCAGCAGTCCTCTCAGATGTTCATTGTGTGGTTTGTTCTCATGATGTGTGTCTGTGTAATTCTAATGAGCTGTTGATTGCTCTGCACTCTGTGGGGTCAGTGAGTTTTTTGGCTGGTTGACTGGTTGCACTCCTCCAAACCCTGGATGAATGAATCCCTCTTACAGTCCAACTACCAGTGTGTCTTTGAACACAGAATTTCCTACAAGTCTGCCTTCAGTTTAAAATAATTTGTTATACAATTCCGTGTCATTTCTAGTTTTATTTCCTCTTGAACTTTTTCCACGGATACAATATGCCTGTAGGCTGTTGATCTGTGTCCACGTCAGCAGTGGTTTACACCCTGCCCTAAAGCACACCTACCCAAGTATTTGATGTTATTTTAGGCTTGGAAGCAGATATTGAGATTGCAGAAGCAGCTTGGAACAGGAGAACGAACCTGTTGTAAAGATTGGCATTAGACGTCTAATGGCAGATTTTCATCATTCTCTGATACCCAAATGATTTGTAAAGCATTCAAGGTGACAGTAAAATATCTGACAGAAAATAGAGATAATAGTTTTTACTGTGCTACCAGTAGAAGTCCAACAAACAAGTAATACATTTTTCCAGAGAGTTGACTTCCAGATCACTGGCATGTGACTGGATGACATTTTCCTGAAGTATAATGATATAATGACCTTATCGTGCAAAATGTTATAGAAATTGGTTCGACTGACGTCGTTTCCAAATCCTGTTCCCATTCCCTGTTCTCTCTCTACTATCGCTATCAATATAAGTGGCTAAAAAGATTACAAATAAAAACATACATACAGCCAGTCCAATATTTACTGATTTGTGATAGGTGAAAGATTTTGATTAGCATAAATAAAGCATATCGTTACTGTAGATAATGTATTGCTTTAATATTTTATTGCTATTTATGACCATGGAACATCCTTAAACTCCTTAGTTCCCCTCTAGGTATGATCTTGGAGAATATATATGTGAGTTATTTTAATGTTTATGTTGGTTCTGATTTTATGTGAGACTGGGGATTGAATTAACTATTTCTGAAACTGCCCAATGAAAAGTGGATTAGCAGTTACTACCTGTTCAATAAATGTCTGTCTGCCTTTTATTTTCTATGGGGAGTCATAGTGTGCAGTCTTTAAAAAGAAACATTGTGGTTGTTACCAGCCAGTATGATGTTTTTCTTCAAGCTCTCCATTTACAGTTCAGCCAGACCTGCAAAACTGATAATCGCTCCGATATGTTTGTGTGCCAAACTGAAAGGTGCGTGGTTAATAATGTTAGTAATATTGTGTATGTGTGTGTCCGCAGGAGCATGCATAAGCTCACACAGCTGGAGCGCTTGGATCTGGGGAGTAACGAGTTCACTGAAGTGGTGAGTAGCACCTGCCTGTCTTTCGGGTGTCGCATGCATTACTACAGCTTGCGTTTACCTTCCAGCTCTCAATACAGCCAGGTGTCAGATGTATCGACAGTCAATGCAGATGTGCTCATTAAGTCTTTCTCTGTTAGATTGCACCTAATATGCATTTCTCTTCTAATGATATTCATTGAAATTAGTGGCAGATTTCCTCTTGCTGAGAATGAGAAATTGAATTTTGTCATCTTTCTCTCTAGCCTGAAGTATTGGAGCAGCTTACAGGAATCAGAGAGCTTTGGGTGGATGGAAATAAGCTGACGTTTTTACCGGGGGTGAGTCTTGCATTCATTCTTTGTGTTTTATTGCCTTTTTCTTTGTCATTGTGAACTATTGCCTTTTTAAAAGGAATTTTTTTTTCTTCTTTTTTTTTCTTTTTTTTATAAATATAAACTCTTTTGGCCTCATTCATGAAATAAGAGTTGAATGTGCATAATGCTAAAAGGGACAAATATTTGTGTAAATCGTTTGTAAAAAGTATTCTAGTGTAAATTATGGATCATGTTTAGTGTGGAAATCGTTTGTTAAACTGTCTTTATGCATGTTAAACGTGGAACACTAAACAAATTTCTTTGTAAATCAATCTTATGTAAATTGTTGCATGCATGTTTTATGTAAAATGTGTAAATTTCTGCATTGCTTTCATGTTGAATGTGCGCTATTAAAGGGTTAGTTCACCCAAAAATTAAAATTAGCTCATGATTTTCTCACCCTCAAGTCATCCTAGGTGTATATGACATTCTTCTTTCAGACAAACGCAATTGGAATTATATTAAAAAAATGTCCTGGCTAATCCAAGCATTATAATGGCAGTGAATGGCAGCCAAAAATGTTAAGCCCAAAAAAAGCTCATCCATCCATTATAAAAGTACAAAGTACTCCACATGGCTCTGGGGGGTTAATAAAGGCCTTCTGAAGCGAATCAATGGTTTTTTTTTTTTTTGTTGTTGTTTTTTTTTGTAAGAAAAATGTCCATATTTAACAAGTTACAAAGTAAAATATCTAGCTTCCGGAGGACCGCCTTCCATATTCAACTTATGAAGAAAGCGTCACTGGTGCAATGATGACGTCAGACTAAGCATTTTGAACTGCGAGAGGCATTACACTTTCTGCGTAAGATGAATACGGAAGGCGGTCTGCCGGAAGCTAGATATTTCGCTTTATAAAGTTTTAAATATGGATATTTTTCTTATACAAACCCATCGATTCACTTCAGAAGACCTTTATTAACCCCCCCGGAGCCGTGTGGATTACTTTTATAATGGATGGATACACTTTATTTGGGCTTCAAATTTTGTGTTGTCATTCACTGCCCTTTATAAAGCTTGGAAGATTGACATTTTTTAATATAACTCTGATTGTGTTTGTCTGAAAGAAGAATGTCATATACGCCTAGGACAGCTTGATGGTGAGTAAATCATGGGCTAATTTTCATTTTTGGATGAACTATCCTCTTAATACTTTATTGCTAGCAATATGTTATGCCACAGATTACGCAACAATGACTTTACAAATTATTTAAATAACTTTTAAATGAGTTCTGTTTGTGTTTCATGAATGAGATAATTTTGTTTTTTAGTAAAACTGCACTGTTCATGAAACACAAGAACAACAAATGTCTGTGTAAATCATTCGTTCAACCATTCTTACAGAAATGGTTGCATTCATGTTTCAGGTAAAGCGCTAAATTTACATAAATGTTCTGCACTATTCGTGAAACATAAAAACAAATAATTTCTATGTAAATCATTCGTTTAATAATTCCTATGTCAATTGTTGTAATTAATATTTAATGTGAAATGTGAAACGGAGCAAATTTGTCATATTCAAATTTCCATGAATGAGGCCCACAGATGTTTCTACTGTGTGACTGCTGTTTGTCGCAGGTGCATTGAGTAGTAGAGTTAAGACAAGCCAGTGAAAATCTACTTCCTAAACATTCCTTAAGGATAGTCTTCTCTTCAGACTACCAGCTCCTTTTAAATGGGTCGCAATTAAGGCATTAGCTTGCCGCTGAGAGCAAAGTGACAGTAATTGTGGTCCTCGCTGACAGGATTCGCATTAGTCTGATGAGTTTTGCATGGGTTTTCAAAACACAGTTTTGAACAAGTCTGACCTCCAAATGGTCCAGATATGAGGGCGGCACCCTGACCTTTTTCCCTCTCTGACCCGAGAGACCAGCTTACTGAAGGCATGTCCTTGCACAAGGCCGAACAGCCGTATGTTTCTCTTTTTGCAGAATTCAATTTCTCTCTGGTTATTAGTGCTCTTGATTAAGCTTCTTACGCCACACCCAGGAGAGTGGCACACGCTCGCAGTGATTAATCAACAGCAGGGTTTGTCACAATGTCGCGCACAGGCGCTGATTGCAGTTCGTTTCTAATCGGTCATCACCCAAGTGCATCTGAAGTTCAAGATTTCTGTGTCCTGAGCTATATAATTCATACTCCGTTGATGCTTACTTAGTCATCAAATCAAAACTGACTGTATGTAACTGACTGTTGTCTCTCCAGCCTTGCTATCAATAAAATGGCCTAAAAGCTAGTTTTCTACTGGACTTGTGCAAGAAAACAGAGCCCTATCCCTGGTACTCTTATCTGGACAGACAAAATTTGTGGTAACACAACATTGCTGTTAACGATTTTATTACTAGGCTAGATTTCTGAGTGCTTGTGTTTTTGGAAAGGAGCTACAGAATGATGGAGTGTGTTTGGGAACAGGAGGACAGGGCATGAGAAATGGATTTAACCAGTTCACGCTTGGCTTCAGTCATCTATCTTGACCTCTTTCTCAGCTGTGTTTTTCCAACTTTTCAAATAATTCATTTCTGCTTCCTCGCTGCTTCTGTCCTTTTTTCCTTCTCAGGAACACTGTATTTGATTGAAATTGAGATTTGAGAGTGGCTCTTGTTTTTGCTCAATTACTAAAATTTTTCTCAAAAATCAGTAATTTGTTTCAGTAATGGAGAGAGGTGTTTTTTTTTTTTTTTTTTTGTGTGTGTGCAGATGGTTGGGGCACTGAAGCAACTCTGCTACCTGGACGTGTCCAAAAACAATTTGGAGATGGTTGACGAGCAGATATCCGGCTGTGAAAACCTGCAGGATCTGCTGCTGTCCAACAACACTTTGACGCAGCTGCCAGGGTCTATAGGTAAAACCCCACACAAAAATGCAGAAATGAGCTCTTTTAAGAAATATTTGTGGTGTTGTTTTTCTTAAATGCGATCAGTCTTTGCTGGATGGCAAAACGAGTGCCAGTCCTGCAGGACGTGAAACATGTCCTCTAACAGCCTCAGCTCTAATCTGCTTTGTAACAAATGAAAAGGTTAGATGTGTAAATGAACAGGAGGATTATGGGTAGAACAGTAATACAATCTCATTACCTAATGAATGACCCAGTCGGACAGCCACTAATGAGCAGGCATGTTGAAGTGGCCAAGTCACACCGCCCTTGAGACTCGCTGTGAAATAAAACCTCCCAGCTCTACAATTAATGAAATCCATTTTAGAGCTGGACAGAGGTGCTCGACATAAACAAAAAGACAAGTTCTTGTCTTTCATTGCAAGAGCTTTTGATTAAATGGCATTTTTCATCAGTCTGGTAAACTTTCTGGTATACTGGTATATATTTTATTTTTTTGTGAGACAAGCAAGTTAGATTTAAAGGGATAGTTCACCCAAAAATGAAAATTCTGTCATTAATTCCTCACCCTCATGTCGTTCCAAATCTGTAAGACCTTCGTTCATTAAGATATTATCAAATTAAGATATTTTTGATGAAATCTGAGAGCTCTCTGACCCCTCCATAGACAGCCATTTAATTAACACTTTCAAGGCCCAGAAAGGCAGGAAAGACATCGTTAAAATAGTCAATGTGATTCCAGTGGTTCAAATAAGGACTTTATTCAACAATTTCTTCACATCTCTGTCAGTCTCCTACGCTGTTGATGTAGTAAATACACTGCAGCGCTTCTGAGTTATGTCAGAGCTACACCAGAATGCTGGCTAACCATTGGCTGATGCTGATCCTGACGCAGGAGCTGGCCAACGTAAACTGCGTAGGAGACTGACACGGACGAGAAGAAATTGTTAAAGTCATTATTTTTGTTTTGTTTTTGAGCACAAAAAGTATTCTCGTCGCTTCATGAAGTTAAGGTTGAAACACTGGAGTCACATGGACTATTTTAATGATGTTTTTACCTTTTTGGGTCTTGAAAGTGGTAATTAAATGGCTGTCTATGGAGGGGTCAGAGAGCTCTGGGATTTCATCCAAAATACCTTCATTTGTGTTCCGAAAATGAACGAAGATCTTACAGGTTTGGAACGACATGAGGGTGAGTAGTTAATGATAGAATTTTCATTTTTGGGTGAACTATTATCTTCCATAGACCAAGTTTAGCATGGGAAGTAGCTAGTTTTAAACACACCAAGTGTCTGTCACCTGACCACCACCTTTTAAAATGGTGAATTTGACCTGTTCCACCTTTAAGTCTTGACCTTCTTGATTGTCTAGCGATTTAAAATCATTGAACCTCATAATTGTGATTATCATATGTCTAATTGGAATGTTTCATCAAGGTCAAAACAGTTTTTCATTGTTATGCAACTAACTTTAATTACCAAAATGAAATTCAACCGTTACTGCATATTTCACACACACACAAAAACAAACAAACAAACTGTAAAACCATTACACTCAAGAAGCAACATTCTTTGGATCTTTTCTACAACGTGACAGGAAGACTAGTAAATAATCTTTGTAATGCTGACTGCATTTGTCAAACTCAACTTTTCAACCCTGTTATTGTAAGAAAAAGTGATCAAACTATTTATATTTAAAATATTTCCATAATTTAAGAGTCAGTCTCGCTCCTACAGAATGAATGGGTCAAATTTTCAACCCTGTTACCCATTTTTCGTTGTTGTTTGTTAATATAAATAATAACTAAATAAAATGTATAATCCACAAATTATCTATATGGTTTTGATGTCTATTTAATGTATTGCAAATTTGTACAAATCGAGCTTTTAAACCTATATGAAGACATCACAAATTTTTGTAGTAGGGTTGAAAACAGCGGTTTTGCAAACTTCATAGAAAATAAAACAGCTCTTACAATTCTTTGACAGTTAATTTTCTGACAGTTAAACATGTGCTTTCACTGAGCATATTTTGAGAGAAAAAGGTTTCAGACACTATTTTGCACCATATTTGTGGAAAGTGCTGAATATGAATAGAATGAAGTGGATATGGAATAGCCAGTTTCTGTCTGCATGTATACATTTCCCATTGCAATACAATCTCTCTCTGTCCCCACAGGCTCACTGAAAAGACTAACCACTCTGAAGGTGGATGATAACCAGCTCATGTACCTGCCTGACACGATAGGCGGGTAAGTGAGCGCCATTTTACACAGCAACCTGATGAACTGCTCTTAAACCTTGACCCAGTTCTCCCTAACCCACGAGTAGACTCGAACTGAATTTGCCTACATTTTTCGTGTTTTCTCTGCTGATTGTGGGAGAAATCTGCAGAAAGGGTTTAAATATTGTAACATGTCTGCACTCTTGCCCATATGATATTATATTAAAAATAGTCAAGGAAATAATAATAATAATGATATTTTGTTTTAAAGTGAACCCTGTAAATGAGCAGACCCATAAGACAATGTATGATACAGACAGAAGGCTGTGTAGCGGGTCTGTGATTTGAGGGAAGTACACGTCCATATGGGCTCTCAGAGAGGGATTGCTTTAGTGTGTGTATGTGTGTGTTTGATAGAAACAGACTGTGTTATCCATCAAAAAAGAAGCCAACCGTTGTACCTCATTCTCGCCACCTCTTATTTTGAGCTTGTTTCCAAACATGCTGGTTATCCCTTATGTCAGATTAGATTTCCTAGTCCGAGGTTAAGAAAATATGCCAAGAGGGATTATGAATATGTGATTGCAAGGATTCACTTTTTAATCCCAGTCGGGATTGTAAAGCACACTGATTAACCCACGATTAACTTTCCGTTAGTCTCAGCGTCTTTTCCCGTCACGCTGATGTAACTGCACTTTTCCACTGTATAGAAACTCATAGTTTTGCGGGTTTTGTCTTGTACTGGGGAGGTTTATGTTATAGTATGTTTTATTTTTTACATGAGCTTGAATTATCTTTTTGTATTTTTTAGAATATGAAACAGTCATTGAGTGAAGAAACTTCACAATCTCTTGAATATGATTTTATAATGGGATTGGTTTACATCATTGTGTAATGATCCAGCAATGATCGAGGCCTCTTTCAAACACACTTTGTTAAATGCTGCATTTTGGCATAATTTTGGCTGTTTACACTGTCAACCATTTCCATCAACAATTTTTATCAAGGGTCATAAAAGATTTATTTTGTTATAGATAAAAATAAGCAGTCTCGTGACCACATACAGCTGATGTGTTGCCTTCTTAGGGCGGCTACTTAGGACCAGGATTGAGATCCACTGGTTTAGTGTCATCCAAACCTTTTAGTTAGTTACTCCTCGACACTCTTGCAGTGTTGGAGAAATGTTCAACTGTTTGTTTCACAGCTAAAACCCTTATTTCCATAAATGAAAATCAGCTTCAAAATCCACTCATTCAGCCTTGGTGTTTTCATTGGTATTGTGATTAATTCAGCACACCTGGATGTTAGAAAAAAAGAAGAAAAAAGGAAAAAACGCAGTATTTGACGTCAGAACTTTTAATGAACAAAGATTCAAGGTCGTTGAACACACAAGTTTGTGAACCACCTGAATAGAGGCCAGTACAGTCTGATCTTCCTTGCCATATCAAAAGATGATGCAGTATTTCTTAAATGGAGAACTGTTGAGCTTGATTTATATATGAACAGTTATATCACATTTGTGTGTCTTTCTGTAGACTCATGACTCTGGATGAGCTGGACTGTAGCTTCAATGAGATCGAGGCGCTGCCGTCTTCCATCGGTCAGTGTGTAAACCTGCGTACGTTTGCTGCTGACCACAACCTGCTCGCACAGATGCCTCCAGAGGTCAGTCCATTTCTGCCATGTTTTAAGACAACATGAAATGCCATTTAACTTCCATAATACGATGTATTTTTATAGTGAAACAAAAAATAGTGCAGGATGGGACTTATTTTTCAATTAACTAATAATTAATTCTAATATCTATAACCGTGCAATTGGTTGCAGTGGCTTTGATTGTGTTTTTGTTAATAATGTCAAATTCACAAAACAAATTGTTCTTTTGCACTGTAAAAAAAAGTTGCTGCGTTAAATTAAAGGGTTAGTTCACCCAAAAATGAAAATGTACTCACCGTCAAGCCGTCAGACAAATATCAGAGTTGTATTAAAAAAAGTCCTGGCTAATCTAAGCATTATAATGGCTGCCCAAAATTTGAAGCCCAAAAAAGCGCATCCATCCATTATAAAAGTACTCCACACGGCTCCTGGGGTTAATAAAGGCCTTCTGAAGCGAATCGATGCATTTTTGTAAGAAAAATATCCATATTTAAAGTAAAATATCTAGCTTCCGGCAGACCGCCTTACATATTCAAATTGTGGAAAAAGCTTAACTGGTGTGACGATGACGTCGGACGTAGCATAAGAGTTTTGAACGCAGATATTTTACTTTATAACGTGTTAAATATGGATTTTTGTCTTACACAAACCCATCGATTCCCTTCAGAAGGCCTTTATTAACCCCCCGGAGCCGTGTGGATTACTTTTATAATGGAGGGATGCACTCCTCACTCACTCCTTTAGCTTCAAATTTTTGGCTGCCATTCACTGCCCTTTATAAAGCTTGGAAGAGCCAGGACATTTTTTTTTATATAACTCTGATTGTATTCATCTGAAAAAAGAATGTCATATACACCTAGGACGACTTGAGGGTGAGTAAGTTATGGGATAATTTTCATTTTTGGGTGATCTATGCCTTTAAGTTACAAAAGATTCAACAAATTGTCACTTTAAAGGAACTTAAAAGGAACTTATTTTGATGAATTAAAACACTGTAAAAACATGTTATCATAACTTATTGATCAATTTTTTTACAGTGTAAACAGATTATTAATTAATTTGACTGAATTTGACAAGAATAAAAAATCTTTGTGAAAACACAACGTTTAATGACATTGAACTGGTTTAAATGAACCAACCGAACGAACAAACTCTCACTGCTGTTGTCAGTTTAGCTCATATGCAACGAAGCTTCCTGTAAATAAGTATTTGAAGAGGTCTGTACCTCATCGATCCTGCATTCTGATCAAAGCATCCTCTGTGAGCCACAGTAGACATCAGCTGCGTATCTCCGTTAACCCTTCATGTGTATGTTTGTGCATCTGACAGATGGGCAGTTTGAAGAATGTCACCGTTCTCTTCCTGCACTCAAACAAGCTGGAGTCTCTGCCAGAGGAGATGGGCGACATGCAGAAACTCAAGGTCGTCAATCTTAGCGACAACAAGTACGTACGTCCCCCTGTGCCGCATATACGGCCAAGCATCATATCATACAAATGCCTTCAGCATATGCAAAAAAAATCACTTGCTAATTTCTTCTTCTTTTAGCTTTTATCCAAAACGACCAGCAGTTTCGTACATTGTTTTGACCCAGGGATAAGTATTTGTCTTTTGTTAATGAAGTCGAATCAAATTAATGGACAGTTGACGCTCTTCATGTATGAAATCTTTCAATGAGGAACGTTTCCAGCCTGGCCACGCAGCTGGTGTCTGTGAGAGCCATTGCTATAACATTTCTCTGAGAGAACCACTTAGATTTGGATGGCATTCAACAGGCTGGAAAATATCGCTCTATTTTCTACTCTTTCTGCTCTTGATGCGCATTACACCCGTCAGGCCTTTTTCAATTTACTGTGTTCTCAATGAATCATGTCCCATTTTTTGTTTTATCAGCATACTAACTTATTTCTTATGCATCGTACAGTAATATAGTTTTTGTTTTGTTAATTTTTGTCCTCTTTCTTCACAGGTTGAGGAATCTTCCGTACAGCTTCACTAAACTCAACCAGATGACCGCAATGTGGCTGTCTGAAAACCAGGTGGGCAAATACACAATACAGTCATTATTATGAAATAAAACCAACGGAGTGATCAGGACCGCTTTGCGAGCAGAGGGTTATTTTTGAAGGAGGTTTGTTTGTTGCGATTAATGACCGTCTGACTAAATGATCTTGCTTATTACACAGCTACATACTAAATATATAAATAAATACTTGGACATGAAATATTGATTAGAGTTAAAATCATTTTATGCAGTGTAAACATGTAAATGTAAAGGGATTTTAAAATGGTTATTTCAAAGTGTAAAAACCTATTTGAAATAAAATATTACAAAGTAATGGAAATGTATATAAAATAATATATGATAAATATCATGTGTAGGTGTGAGATATGACTCTATTATCAGCACAGCTGTGATTAGGCCATAGGAACTAGTCTGTTTGCCACCATTGATGGAGGAATGTCAATAAATTATGATTTTTTTATTTTTATTTTTGGGTGAACTATCCCTTTAATATATTATGCAGTATATTAAAAAAAACAAGTGGGAAAAGACATAGTTCTTTGATTTAAGAAGTGTCAGAACCCTAGCGAGAGGAAAGCCAGGGACAGGAGTCAGTTATATTTTAGCTGGCTGTATACATAAATATTTGATCGCATTTGAGTATTTCAGAGAGCCGTGTGATACATTTACATAAATCACTACATCACAATAATCTCATTCACAGTCACTTCCCAAAATACACTTGAAAAGTGCGTCCTTTAGCAGGGTCTGTGCTGTTGGCAAAGTGATTTGATGTTCCCATCAGCAGAGCTCAGAGTGTGTGTGTGGGTGATCTGAGTGATTGTCACAAGTGGCCGTCAAGCCTGTGACTAATGCTTATTGAATATAACAATCGCCTCCACTCCCACACACGCCATCTTCCCACCTCTGAGGTTCAACATAGCACATAGTTTATCTTAATATATGATATAAATGAAAGGAAAGGGAAGGAAAGTTCATCCAAAAATTAAAATGGTCATTATTTACTCGCCCTCATTTCATTACAAACATGTAGCACTTTCTTTAATGCCAGTTGAATGCCTAAAGCTTTGGAGGCTGGGACAGATTGCAGAGATTGTTGTGATTTTTGCTCTCAAGGAAAGTGAATTCAGCAGAATGTATGAGAACAGCGCCGCTGTGAAATAATAAAACACTGGTAGCGCATAAATCAGTGTGGCCCATATGGCATGAGACTGCCAAGATCCTCTGTGAATCAACCTTTCTGCAAGGATTTTAGCTCTACAGCTCAGCTGGAATATCGACAGTTGATGAAGATTGCGCTGAGACGAAGGTGGCACGCTGTTTTTTTTTTTTTTTTTAATTTTATTGATCGTGATGTGTGGTTTTATAAAGCTGCATGTAATTAAAGATGAGATGAGTTTAAAGCCAGTGCTGCATGGCCTGAATCTGTAATGAGAGCAGTCAAGACTGGCAGAGTCCTCATGCTTTGTGTGCGAGTCCTGAAGTGTCATACCCAAGGCATCTAATCTAATTGTACAAATCACTGACCCTTGTGTTTTATTTCTTCTCTTTTTGTAGTCGAAGCCACTCATTCCCCTGCAGAAAGAGGAGGATCCAGAGACGCACAAGATCGTACTTACTAACTACATGTTCCCTCAACAGACCAGAAGCGAGGATTGTGAGTGTCTAGTCATGCATAACCTGCAGCTGTCGCCCTCCTGTCACCTAGAGTTTCCTTGTCTTAATGTATGCCTTGTATGTTGTATATGCCATGGATGGATGGATGGATGGATGGATGGATGGATGGATGGATGTATCACTGCAAAATTAGTAGAGCGTATTAGTAAAGTGTTATTGTAGAGCATTTATTTGCCATAATGACAACAAAAAGACCTCGAATAATGCAAAGAAAACGTGTTTATTTTTATTTTTAAACAACACACAGAGTTCATGGCGTGTGCAGTCTTCAGTGTCGCATGATCCTTCAGAAATCATTCTAATGATTGGGGAAAAAATCTTACTGACTCCAAATGTTTAAACTGTAGTGTGTATATATACACAAGATAACCAGGGTTTGAATTTAATACCTGCCAGTTGTGTACCCTCATTGACGCTGTTTTGTTCATTTGAGAAGTGACCTTTTGTGTATATAACCATTAGATTCACTATTTTGGACTGCCGCCTTGAACTTGACAAACCAAGTGCAGAATGATGCGTCCGGTGTGCGATACATGAAATGTCCTAGACGCAACGCCTGCGTGTGACCGGTTAACACTCCGCCACAGCCCTGGGAGACAAGAGGCCACTTTTACAACCATTAAGCATTCATTTCTATAGTGAGCTATAAGCCCCTTTCACACAGCAATACCGGTAAATTACCAGAATGACTTTACCGGTAAATGCACAAATATGCTGTGCACACAACCAATGGCGTTCTGGCTTTTTACCGGTAAGAGACCATTCACACATCAGCAGCAAAATACCGGTAAATTCGGCTGCGCCATTGTCTTCATCCGCCCGCATGAGAAGCGCTTTAGTTTCACTATCTGTTCAATTTAACAACATCTTTTTGACGCCTAATTGACAGGCACAACGGATGACCAAACAGAGTGTGTTTTTGCTTCAAAAAACATGACACTCGTGTATCCAACTGCAGAGCTGCAGCGCTGATGAATGGAAAAGAATGCAAGGTCTCCAGCATGACAGTCAAAGTTGATCATTTAGCACATATTTAAATAGAAAAACTATTAAAAAAAAAAAAACTTACTGTAAACAGTGCAAAGTAATCATGTCATCTCCATGAGAACTTATGTTTGGCCCAAAGCAGACGTCTTACATCAGCGCATTCTGACTTCATATGTGAATTTACCGGTAATCTTCATTCTGTGTTCATACAGAGCACAGTACTGGTAATTTACTGGTAATGTTACAACTTTCCTTACTGGTAAATTGCCGGAACCAATTTACCTGTAGTTTTGAAAAGGTCCTGTTCACACATGATCTCTTACTGTATAAAGGCTATAGAATTTGACACTGTCTGGTCTTTTAAAGTTTCTAAAAACAATTATATAGTTTTAGAGCCTTTAGAGACCTGACTGAGCATCAAGTGTCTGCTGCTACCTGCAGCCTGAACTTGCTCATGTGACTGTTCTCTTTCTGAGACTCTGAGAATCCAGTGTTTCTGGATTCCAGAGGGGGGAGAGATTAATAAGTCTTAACCTGTTTCCTAGCAACCCCACTTTAAACTCTTCAGAACGCAAACGCAGTGGCTGTGCAGCTCTCTGGAGTTCGCTTCAGTTTGTTAGCATGATTGAGCTTTAGAAACGGTCTGAAGTCTGCGCACCTACGTGACAAAGTGCTCTCCTGAACCCGAATGTCTTGTTAATGGGCACACAACACAAATAATAATTGATGTGTGTGAACTGAGTCTGTGCCGCCCATCAAGCTCAGGCAAAAGTGTGCAGTTTAATTCAGGTTTTTGCTGTTTGTTAATCCACATAGCAGAGAGACACTGCATTAATCTATTTTAATGATTTGGTCTTGCTGAATCAGAAATAACTGGACTGTCAGGAACAAACTGAATCACTAAAACCAATCAAAACAAACTCCACAGGATTTGCTTCGAGATCCTTGAGCTTTCCGTCCTCCACTGATGGCAGTGCCACTGTTGTGATTGTTTGTTTACGGTTTCTTCCTTCACAGATGTGCCCAACTCAGACAGCGAGAGCTTTAACCCATCTCTATGGGAGGAGCAGCGCAAGCAGCGGGCGCAAGTGGCCTTCGAGTGTGACGAGGACAAGGATGAGAGAGAAACACCCCCGCGGGTCAGTTCCCACCGTCCACTTCTGTCCAGGGTGCTCTCTCGATTTTCTATTTCCCTTTGTGCATGTCTCGTCCTTCTCTCTCTCGCTTCACATCACTCATCCAATCCCCTTGTTGTTTTGTTCTGTCCTAACCAGGCACACTTAAATCACTTTTCTGCCTTCACAATTAGCTAAATGCTGCTTTAAGCCTCAAAATCACATCCAATCGGAACAGTGTTTGATGTTTAGTATACAGCTATGTTGAGTGGGATTTTGGACCAGTGTGGGTGGAGCTACCTCGCACATTTTGACAAAAAAAAACTAAACCAATTGATTATCAAAATGTCCTGTTGAATCCAGCTTGCAGTCAGTTTATTTGGATAACAACAGTTTAGCATTGTAAGAGATAGGTCACATGCTGTTTCTTCCATCATAAATGACAAACAAATAAGACACACTAAAACAATTTTGTCATTATTTAAACTCATGTCATTTCAAACTGTTCTTTTCCATGCACTTGTGTTGAATGGGAAAGATTTGGTCTTTCAAGCTTCAAAGACGACAAAAAAAAGAC
Source organism: Paracanthobrama guichenoti (assembly GCA_018749465.1). Lineage (NCBI taxonomy): Eukaryota > Metazoa > Chordata > Actinopteri > Cypriniformes > Gobionidae > Paracanthobrama > Paracanthobrama guichenoti. The sequence goes on along the minus strand of CM031952.1, from coordinate 7,529,965 downwards.
ACCATAAAAGTATCACAAATGTAATTAGAAATGTTGCTTTGGCAATTAACTGAAATAAAATTTTAGAAAAGTTGAAAAAATTAAATATTACTAATTACTAAAATTAGTAATAAAAATTTTAATTGACAAAAGCGCATAAAAATGACTAAACTTAAACTATGGACCATTAAAAAATATTTACATTGACATAAAGCTGAAATAAAATATAGATATTAGATGGAAAAACTTTAATGAATATTAGAAATTGCCTAAGCAACTAGCTGAAATAATATAAATTGAAATAAATAATAATGTATAATTTGAAATAAACTAAAAGGAAATATTTAAAAACAAACTAATAAAAATGTACAAAAGTACAGTTATTGAAAAGTACTTCTAAAAACCGATTCAGACCATTTTTGTGAACTACATCAGCGCATTCACTGAAAAAAAGTTAAATCAAAATAATTCATAATTCTCAAAATTACTGATACCGATGAACTAAATAACCGCTTAAATTTTGGTTTATCACCAAAGCTTTGTATGCCTTCAGAAAACTTGATGAATATAGCGATATTGAAATATAGAATATAAAATCTCTTTAAATTCATTATAATGTATGGCAAAAAGTGACCAGCAGAGTCTTTTGTTGGAGTGTACTGCTTTAAAGGCAACATTTTTACTCAAAGTAAAAATATTTTCAAAAATAATTTCAACAGGAATATCTTAATTTTTTTAATCAAACATTGAAATTAAAAATCTTATATAATTGTTATAATGATGTGAGTTGATGTCAGTTGTTGTTTTTTTTTTTTTTTATTACTACTATTTATTTGTACTACATTGATCTTGCCATGAAAATAGTTATAAATGCTGGAATGGCAATAAAAACAAACAAACAAACAGAAGAGTCTTCAGAATCTCTCCTTTTGTTTTCCACAGAAGGGAAGTCAGTCATACAGGCTTGAAACAACATGCCAATGAGTAAATAGTGACACAATTATCATTTTTGGGCTGAATTATTTCTTGATGTTTTTGGCAGCATGAGGTGAGGTAAAACGGTTTCAGTGGAACAGCCTCACCTGGTTTTGTCAGCATGTCACAGCCTGCGCTTCACTGCATTGCAGTGGAAATCTCATTAAAACTGTAACCCTGACATGACTCCTGTCAGAAAGTGAAATGGAAGCCTTCAGTGTCTCAGGGGCCCTCGAGTGTACAACGTCAACCTTATTTTTTCCTTCCACCCCTCATCTCGCTGATATTACATACTCGGTATCTCGTTCCCTCCCTCTCGCGCCTGGTCTTGCACCCCTGATGACTCAATATGCCTGTCTGGCTTGTACGCTGTGCCAGGAACACATGCAGGCTCCCGAGCTGTCTGACGGAGCTTCGCTATCAGCTCTCAGAGCGCCAGCGTGTCCCTTTCTGGCCCTGAAGGAGTAGCCCTCATTGTGGGTGTTGTAAAAAACTAACCACCTCCATTTAAATTGTATCAGTGGTTTGGCCAGGGGTTCAGCGACCCTCTATAAGAACTGACCTGTGTTTTCTCTTACATTTGATATAACTTCCTTTGTAGCTACATAACGTGCCCACAAACTACATCAGATTATTATATAAAAAAATCTGATTTTAGAGTGAAAGTCATTACAGATCCTATGAAGTTCTCTCTCTGATAAATTCCTCGAGTTACTTAACTCTTTCTTTTTATTTACAGGAGGGCAATCTGAAGCGATACCCGACACCGTACCCCGATGAACTGAAGAACATGGTGAAAACTGCTCAGTCCGTGGCTCACAGACTCAAAGAGGATGATTCTGGTGACGAGGCAAGAAAAGAGACTAAGGTCAGCGAGAGGAACCATATCGGAGTGCAGGACGTTGGAGTGAAGGTTGGCTTTTGAAAGCACTACCAGTTGCATGTCCTATTGTGGGATGGGTCGACATAATTATTACATTGAAAATGAATCTTGGTGCAGATGTTGGAATAACCCTGAATTCCCTCTGTGTCAGGTGATTGAAAGTCCCTGCACTAATGGCAAAGCTGTTGAAATGGAGCCTAAAACGATGATGAACAGTCATAACAATTACGAACCAATAGATTCAATAGACTACCACAGCATTGAAAGGATTCCTCTCAAGACCTCAGACAACATGAGAACCATGGTGAACCATGATGACACCCTTGAGGTACTATATCAAAGTGTCAGAAATGTTAAATGTTATGAATATGGTTATTGAATCAGATGAATTAAAAAAAGAAAACATTTACTTATTCTTTTGTAGTTTTACACCTCTCTGATGGTGAATGAATCTGTACCATGCTGTCAAGCTCCAAAACGACAGGCTGTCACATTAAAAGTAACACAAAAGTAATTCATGTGACTTGTGCACTGAAAAACTGAACAAAATTGAAGTTATTATTCAAGTCTTCACTTGTACTGTTGCCATTAGATTTAGGTTAGCATTACAATCAGGTTATGAGTCATATGTGTATATATGGACTACCTTTATGATCCTTGTATAGCGCATTTATTTATTTATTTACTTTCTTAAAACTATAGAAGGTTAATCCAGTACTAAATCAAGTAGCTAATTATTGTTATTATTTTGAAAATAGATATGACCTGGTTGTATATACGAGATGTCGAATTGGTCACTCAAGACTCATTCATATTTATTGAAAGGGGAAGAGAAACTGTTTGTGAGTTAAGAATTTCTTGTGTAAAACATTTTATTAGAATGTCCATTTTTAAATGATATTAGACAATATTATATTGATATTAGGTTGATAAATACATTTGGGATTTTTATCATACCGTATCAAAATCTTATCATGAAAGATTTCTATTTAATTGCTATTATTACTGTTGTTGTTGTTATATATGTATGTTTTGTACATTGCGTGTTTTTAAGACAAAATTGTAAAATTATTGTAAACAATGTATTGAAATTATATTGTAATAATAATTTTTTCAAAATAGAAAAATTATGATTTTCATGAATATAGCCATTGCTGCTGCTAAGGCGTTAAATTGTAAATAAATAAATAATTATTAATTAATTAATTAATTAATTTTTATTTTTGGAGCTTTTTCAATTCATGTTCATTATGTACTATAGAAATTATTTTTTTAAAGTTACATGGATTTGAAATTACATTAGGATGAGTAAAAGATCACTTAATTTTTGGATTAACAAGAAATATATTTCTTATTATATTTCTTATTATATATTTATTATATATTCTTAAATATTATAAGATATTTAAGAAATTGTAGTGGTGGTGATATAATAGATCAGCAATATGGCTTATAAGTGAGGAAAACTGAAATGTCTATCACAGTATACTACATGCACATATTAGCCATGGTCACATCCACGTGTACTGCTGAGACTTTCACATCTTTCACGAACCAGCTGAAGACGCACCTCTTAACACGCAAGCACTTAACTATCCCACGCCAGTGAAACCTATGCGTGCACACATTTCATCTCTCTGCATTTCTCCTCTTCTCTAACTTGTTTACAAATCTAGTTGTCAAATAAATCTGGCAGTTTATACTACAAATTGGCTCCTTGACGAATTGCTTTTGTTCCTCTCTTGTAAGTTACTTTTGGATAAAAGCGTCTGTTAAATCCATAAACATAAATGTAAATTATTCTTTTACTATGAGTGGATGTGAAGTTCCTGTCGGGATATATTTGCTCATGTTGTATTATGTGAGATTTAATAATGTCTCAAGACATGCTTTATCATAGGGATCATTTAAACAAATTAATATGAAAATGACTTCGGTTTACCACTATAGAAGAAAATTGGAGTATAAATCGAATTTAAGCATTTGGTGTGATGTGGTTGTGTGGTCAGGACTCAGAGGAGCTGTCATCTGAGGATGAAATGAAGATAGCTGAAATGAGACCTCCACTCATCGAAATCTCCATTAACCAGCCCAAAGTAGTGGCCCTCAGCAAGGACAAAAAAGGTAAAGCAGTTACTCTCGCAATTTTATTTAATATCAATTAATAATTCTCCCATTAACGTGGGTAATTGTTTCTCAAAATAGGATGTGTAATAGAACTCACAAATGCAAGTTGTGTTTTTCATGTCTGATGATGTAGATGATGGGAAGGATGCCGACTCTTTGCTGGATGAGACGGTAGCCAACAGTAATCAGAACAACAGCAACTGCTCTTCACCCTCACGCATGTCTGATTCTGTGTCCTTGACCACAGACAGCAGTCAGGACAACTCCCTCTGCACCCCAGAGAGAGAGTCAAAGATGCCTCTCATCCCCAAGAACAGGTACCAGCACACTCTGAATAGACCCTGAGTGAAAAACATGACAATGAACTTCAGGGTTTAACTAAATATTTCTCAGTGATAAATTACTAAAATGAAATGCTACAGCTTCTACAGAGGGTCTCAAGTCGCCAAATAGTTTTTTTTTTTTTTGTAATCTGGTCATTTACATGAAGTTCAAGTCTGAGTTGTTTCCTTAGTTATTTAAGTCGAAAAGGGGTCAAACTCATTGTTTATCATTAGAAAAGAGATATGAAATGAAGGCAGAAATAAAAGTGTGTTGCCTACTTAGACTTGTTTTGTCATTAGTTGAGAATGATTTTGAGTATGAAAAGTATGAATTTATAGAATGCTAGACACTACATCAATGTCAACGTATCTGGAGAAAAGAATCTCAATATATTTTCCTACTTAGAAGGCAGCTGCCCATGTAGGCAGTAGACAGAAGGGCAGCTCACTATGTTTTGGAACAGAGCTATAATCTTTCTTTAACTTGATTTAATTTCCTCAAACTCAGACAAGAAGATGAAAACCTCAACCAGCTGAAGCAGATGACCCCTTTACTCCAGAACTGCAACGGCTCTGAGACGTCCTTACAGACCATTCTGAAGAATCAGCAGGGCTATGAAAGCAAGTCAGATCAGATGGCCGACTACAGTCTCTCCATGGAGGAGAGGCTTGCCTTCATTGAAAAGGGCATAAACAACGGCATGACAGAGCAGTACAGCAAGTGGGATCAGATCAACATGAACGTGGCCAAACTCCCACCTGACAACATGGTGTCCTATGAGGACATGGAAAGGACCAAGAGTCCCTCAGCCAAGGAGTCCTTGTCAAGCAACAACAATGCCATGCTGTCACTTGAGAACATTGAAAACGGCAATCAGCTTCAGAAAACCCAGTCTGGAGAGGATTTCAATGGCCGAACGGATCAAATTCCCTTACGGTATGAGTCTACAAGGACCGTCTCAACAGGTGTAACGGCATTAAGTGATATGAGTCTTTCTCGTAGCACAGAGGAGCTGTCACCAGAGAAGAAATGTCCACCGGCCCCAGTGGTGAAATCTCAGAGCATCGCTAACATGGAGGTTGGAGGGATGAAACTGTATTCCTTTGAGGGAGAAAGCCCCCCGTACGAAGTGGCATGCGCAACCAGAACATCTGTAACTGCCGCTCAAGGCCAGAGCATCGTCCGGTCCAAATCTGCATCCTTGCTCAACGATCAACACTTGCAAATCTACCCTGGGTCCTCTGCATCATCCTCCGACTTGCTGTCCAGCTCTAAACCTCCGGTTAGCAGCGCCCGCTACCCCACCGGCCCCCCGCCACAGTACAACGTCCAGTATGCCAGTAGCACAGTCCCCAAAGACAACCTGTGGAGCCAACGTACCCCCATACCGCCCGAGCAGCCCTACTTGCCACCGCAGCACTCCCTTGCCAACACCAACTACTCCAACCGCAACAATGCCCCTCCATACCCCCAGCCCCAACAACGTGGCCCGCCCAAGACCCCAGACATGTGGGCCAAGGAAAGGATGCTGCCATCTGTTGGCCAGCGTGGCACCTTGCAGAGACAAGGTAGTGGATCCTCTGGTACCTCCATGTGCATGACAGACCCACGTCGCATGCCAGGAATGGAAGGAGAGTACATGACCTATCGGGACATTCATGCGGTGGGCCGTGGCCCCCTGCAGATGAGCCAGGCTCTCCACAGACCATTGTCAGCCCGCACATACAGTATAGACGGACCCAACGCTCCCCGGCCACAGAGTGCCCGGCCCCCACCTCACGAGCTTCCAGAGAGGACCATGTCCGTCAGCGACTTCAACTACCAGCATGGCAGCCCCAGCAAGAGGCCCAGCATGAGGGTGAAGTCAGAGCACTCGCTGCTGGACGGGCCAGTTGGAGGAGGTGGCAGGGTTCCAGCTGACTGGAGGGATCAGGTCATGAGACACATTGAAGCCAAGAAGATGGAGAAGGTATAGTTATTTATTCTTTATAGTCAGCGGTAGCCATGTTGCAGAGTTTAGCTCTAACTCTAATCAAACACACCTGAACAAGCTAATCAAGGTGTTCATGATTGTTAGAAAATAGAAGTGGAAGGAGCAGGGTTTGCTACCCTATTGTGTTTGCAACAACATAGCTATGTGCATCTGAAATCGCATAGGTACTCCTTTCTTTTAAAAAAACAAAGGACTAGAAATATACTAGTCCTTTGTTTTTCGCCTACTTAATAGTATAGAAGTATTCATATTTGGACATGGTCAGACCAATTTAGCAACAACATAGCAACACCCTGGCATCATAGTGGCAAGTTTTGCATGGGCACTCACAATTTAGTTTCTGGCCCTCAAGTCTGAATTTCCACGCTCCACCATTCTTCAGCATTAACTGCATGCATATGGTATTGTTTATATTCTATCATATAAATGCTTATTACCCAGTATTGTTCTGCATGTTTGTGTATGGACATTAACACATAAACCTGCTCTAACCCTTGCATGTTTCAAAGTGTACTCATGGTCAATGCATGCTCACTGAAGTCATCATTAATTGCATGTGTGTTTGTGTGCATGTGTCATCATGTGTTCAGAGCACTCTATCTCGGTCTTTGGCCACTCTCACTGGCAGTCAGAGCTCTCTGGCCTTTAGCGCTGTAGACGGATGGCAGATTGGAGCTCATGGGCCCAGCGTGAGTACCGCCTCACTGAGACCTCACCTCCACAAAATCCAAGAGGCGCAGTGGACTCTCTCTCAGTTCCCAAAGGGTCATTCTCTCCGCTTGCTGTTTAAACCTGTGTTCCCAACTAATTTATAGGCATTTATCAAATTACAATATCTGTACACACTTTCAAGAGCTGAATATCTTGAATGTTTCCCAACCCTCTTGCTAATGGCACACAGAAAAGTACACAATTTCAAACTCTTTTTTTTAAGTTCTGTAGGCAGCTATTAAATTGCAGCAATTTAACTGTTGTGCCTCCAGTTAGTGTTGTAAAATGGATAATCGAAGTCTTCCAAACCACCATGTAGCCGATCCAGCGCCTCTTTTATTCATTTAACTACTTGATAATTAACTTGTTTCACTTTCACACTATTTACTATTATTTAATATTTACTTAATTTTATTATCACAGGAAATGTGAACCGTTGTCCATCATTTGCACAAAATGTCACATCGCAATATTGATTTCTTTTTTTTCTTTTTTTATCAGACAAGTCTCACTCGACGATCGGACCGTACAGTGTGAGCACATAATCGTGAGCACCTTATGTGGCTCCAGACCTGTATGACTGACTGACTTCCATGAAATATAAAAGAATAATGTCCTGACTGCTGTTTTCTGCAAAATTCTGAAAAAATGGCTTTTGAATGGCAAACAAACAGTCCCAAAGCAGCAAGCACTGACGAGAATGCCCCCTATGGAGTTTAAGACCCCCACCCCAAATTTACCCTTCTCAGCTTATATCCAGTGTCGGCTGGTTTGCACAATTGCTGCATTTTTTTGGGTTGTCTAAGTAATACAAGATTAAGAACATTCCTAACCACTAAACCATATACACTAAAGTCCTGGAAACAAACACTCTTTATTTCTGTCCGTGTGCTTAAAAGCACAATCTGAGCTCAAGAAAGTCTTTTTTTTTTTTTTTTTTTTTTTTTTTTTTTTTTAAATCAGTTTAGCTGAAAGTCTCATGAAATCTGTTTTAAAAATCTGAGGAATATGATTATGAAATATTTTATGAAATGTGGTTATGTTTAGAATGATTTTCATAATGTTGCATTAGTAAACATAATGGCTGATTCAGCTAGCTAATTAGGCTACGTTCAGACTGTCAGTCCAAATCCGATTTCGAGCTACATTCATATGTGACCCTGGACCACAAAACAAGTCGCACAGGTATATTTGTGGCAATAGCCAACGATACATTGTATGAGTCAAAATTATAGATTAAGTAAATTAAGTAAAGATCATGTTCCATGAAGATATTTTGTAAATTTTCTACTGTAAATATATCAAATAAATTATTAGTAGTAGTAATATGCATTAAGGACTTAATTTGGACAACTTTAAAGGAGATTTTCTCAATATTTAGATTTTTTTGCACCCTCAGATTCCAGATTTTCAAATAGTTGTGTCTCTGCAAAATATTGTCCTATCCTAACAAACCATACATCAGTGGAAATTGTATACACTTCAGATGATGTATAAATCTCAGTTTCAAAAATGTGTTTGTGGTCCAGGGTCACACATGTGGTTTGAAATCCTATTCAAATCACATTTCTGAAAATCCATGTCAGTCCACTAACTGGATTTCGCATGGTTTATGTGACTTTCTCACGGCATGTAAAACTTGAACATCAGACGTTGTTGTGGGAAACATGCTGAAAGTCACTGCAGAAACAAGGTTGTGTTGTTACAAAGTGCCCGACAGCAGAAAATGGCAATATAATGGAGACATGTTTTGAAAGCGGCTACAGCACGGAATAAAGCCACACATACCAGCCTCCCACAATTCTGCAATGCCTCAGAAGACGCAGTAGTCCGGCGCGGCGACTACACATTGTCATGTTGTAAATGAGACAACTTCTCTATTGCAAATGCAGAAACCAATGCAGATATTCCAGAAAATGAAAGAGCACCACGGGACACACAAATCGGATATGAACAGTTGTGATACACAATGTGGAATAATTTTAGATCAGATTTCAATCGGATACACATAATTGGATTTGGACTGACAGTGTGAACATAGCCTTAGAATACCATAAGTCAACCATCCTGTTGGTTGAAATGACAAATAGCAGGAGCATAATCAACAAGCTTATGAACCACATTTACTGGGAATTTTTTCCCTCCTAGTTCTTATTTAGCTGTATGTTTTAATAATATAGTCGTCCACTGTAATTAAAAGCACTCAAAATACATCCCATAATGGTTAATCAAGCATCAACAAATACAGTACACCCTTTCCCATAGCAAAGATTGAAACATTTTGTGCTGTTTCCCTGCAGGACGATGTCTTCAGTCCTCATGGACAACAGGGCTACCATATCGACACTCTAAGAAAAGTAAGTGCTTTACGCTATGTACTAGTGACACAAGTATTTGGACACTTAGAATTGTATAAAATTAGCTTGGTTTATCGAATGCGATGACATTCAGATGTTTTGCTATACACACTCATGAAGAACATGTATGCAGTGATGTTCAGGAATATCATTAAACTTCTTATGAATGCATCCTATATGACTGAATCCTATATAACCTCATCTGTGGTTGTTTAATGTGCTAATGAACTGGATTGAGATATTGAGCCAGCGGCACGCCTGACCCCAACAGTGATTAATTAGCTCTAATTAACAAGCGCTGCTTTAAAGAAGACTCAGACGTGTCCTTTCTAGCACATAAAACCAACTGTGGATGTTCTCACTACTTGCTGCAATAAACACATGAAAGGAGGATAAAATTATCAACAAAAAATATTTGTCTCATATATATTGTCTCCTTGCACCTGTAATAAACAAACAAAAAAATAAACATGCATGTTGTAGTAGTTCATCATTTCTTATAGAATTACCACCTGGCAAATATTTTATTGTTGTACTTAGTGAGTGACTTTTGGACATTGTGTGAAAGTGTCCTTGAAAACAAACATGCAATTTGTTTCATAGTGGAGTTCTCAGTCTCTCGGGAAATAAACTATTTAGTGAGGTGGATTAATTAGAATTAAAGGTCTAAAAGTGTGACGCTTCATCTGTCAACATGGATTTCTTGTTTTTCTACCAGATTCATGGTTCATTGAAATGTTTACTGGGAACTTTCTGCCCCCTGGCGTCTGAAAAATGCATCGCATCATATAAGTAGACATTTAGTGACATTTTAGACGGGTCCATCCTTTGGCTTTTATTGAAAAATCCCAGTAATTTAAATTTAACTCAATTTCAGTTGTGATAAAAAAACAAATGTCGCAACAGTTATCATTGAATAGAGAGTGTTTGTTTTTTCTGATTTCTGTCTGGCTTGTTGGAGGTTTCATGTCACAGAAATCTCATCATAGAGACCATAAATCTACTGTATCTCTGAGAGTGTCCTCTGTCTGTTCCACAGACCTGTGCCAAAACCTGAGAGTTAAATGTCATTGGTTGTCATTGGTTGACAGTGTGTAGTGATTTAACTGGCAAAAATGCTGTGTGCATCACTTGATGGTTTGGTGTGTGCATTTGTCTCTCAGGTGCCTTTGATGAACGGCCAAATGTGTCCTCCTGTGAGACCTCCCATGAGCTGCGGTCAGCCACCAATGGCACGCCACCCCTCACGAGAGCAGCTCATTGACTATCTGATGCTCAAAGTGTCCCAGCAGCCCCCGGGCCCTCCACGGGTCCCACATGAGACACTGCAGCAGGAGGTGGGAACTAGTCTGACAGAAACCTCAATATGTTCCCTGCATTTTAAATATGTTCCCGCATCTATAGACCATCATCCCTAAAACAGTGTCTCCACCAGATGCAACAGTTGTGGCTCGCCACACTGGACATGACAAAGTGACCATTGTAAATCCATTTGTTCTTTGTTTTCAGAAGTAGCACAAGTCAGTTTACTGTCAGGAATTTGTCATGTCACGCCGCGCCACATCCAGTGTAGACGGCATCACTGATTATAATGGGTTCTAGACTCGTTTATACCTGGTGTCTCTTTTGTCTACTTTCAACCACTTCTGTCCTGATTTCTTCGAGGCGGGGTCTATGGGTGGGTAAATGTTTGGAATTTTTCAGATCTTTCGATCTAATGGACGAAATAAGCTCATGCAATTTACATATGAACGTGCCCAGAGATGACAGAAAAACATACAAAGAGTGTCAGCTTTCGTTTCTGCTCTGATAGTCACAAGATCACGCCAAACGCTGTGAGTGTGTGTTCGAAATCAGGAATGGTGAGAGAACATTGTGCTTGGTACGTTTTTCGTCTTCAAACTTGGGTCTGACAAAGTTTAAAAGCTCAACTTTTTAGACCCCTTTTACATGCATTTAGCATCGTCCACTTGTGATCCGATTGACCAAAATGCATCTTAATACCAGGTGTAAACAGGGCCCTATTTACTTGTCACGTCCCACCAAGTCATTAGGAAATCTAAATGAACCCTATTTGCAGTCTTGGTTAAATTGTTTTTAAGGTCTATCATTAAAATGTAAAACTCTTCAAAATTAAATTATTTTTCTGCTAATGTGACCTAGGCTGTGTGGGATATTGGATAATGGTAGCTAATAGCCAAACAGATATTTAGGCATCACTGTGAACTTAAGCGCTGTGGTGTGTGTGACACGTGTCTTTTGCGTTCTCAGCTCCATGTGAAGATTGAGAAGAATCCTGAGCTGGGTTTCAGTATATCAGGAGGAGTGGGTGGTCGCGGGAATCCCTTCCGCCCAGACGACAACGTCAGTATTTCTCTTTTTCTTAAGTTTTCTTTTTAAATAGATGTTGCGCATCCATTTCTGGAGCTTTAAGTTCATGAACCTAACTTGAACAGTGGAACAGTCATATCTACAGAACAGCATAAAGATATAATTAAAATAATTAACTTTGCCAAGCGAGCAACCATTTAGGTCTGCAATCACCAAGAAATGCTTAATCCAAATTAATAATTTTATAAATGTAAAAAAATAACCAAATTTATTTTATGATTTCTGAAGGATCATGTGACACTGAAGATTGGAGTAATGTTGCTGAAAATTCAGCTTTGATCACAGGATTACATTACATTTTAATATATTACAATAGAAAAACATTATTTGAAATTGTGATTAGAGTTTATATTATTACAGTTTTTTTTACTATACTTTTGATCAATTAAGTGCAGCCTTGGTGAGAATAAGAGGCTTCTTTCAAAAACATACAAAATCTTACCAACCCCAAACTTTTCAACAGTAGTTTTTAAACTTTGTTTACTCTGAAACTGGTATTCACCTTTATTCAAATGAAGTCTAACTAGCCTAATGAATAATCAACTCTTAAATCATAAATGATCAACAGGGCATCTTCGTGACGAGGGTTCAGACAGATGGACCGGCTTCAAAACTCCTTCAGCCTGGGGACAAGATCATCCAGGTCATTTCTTCTCTATCAATTTTGTCAACTCCTCTCTTGCTATTCACATTTTTGTCTTTTCCATACCTTAGTAACTCACTAACATCAATTACTATTCACTTTGCAGGCAAACGGATACAGCTTTGTTAACATCGATCATGGACACGCTGTATCCCTCCTGAAGACGTTCCCTAACAACGTCGACCTGATCATCGTTCGAGAGATGGCCGCATAACTGACGAAACTGAATGTGCACGGTCTTATTTTTGTACCGAGAGGAGCCAGTGCTGTATGTAGTTAATCTGAGCTGATGTAAACAGGACAAGGTTTGACCGTCGGTGAATCGGGACGAAACCACTGCATCAGGTGGAAGACGGACAAAGTCTGGAAGCACGCGCCTTCACTGTGGGATAGCCTATTGGTGCAGTCCAACTGACATGAAACCCTGTGCTTTTTGTAAAGTTTTTGTTTTTCATTTTATAAGACATCACCTGGGTAGAGTTCTTATGGGACATGAGCTGGAGCTGTAGCTGACCGCTTGAGGGCAGGGCTCTCGATCAAATCTCACTTTTTCCTTTTTTTATAATTTTAAAGATTTTTAAAACCACTTTTATGACCTGTGTGAGATTGAGTTTGAAGACAATGCTACGTGCAAACTGTGGTAATGAATGTAGAACTGGGGTGAGCTAAACTGAACTGGATGTGAAATCAGTTGGCCTGGTGGTCAGATTATACCCTTGTGAAGAAAACTTCCTCTCATTGGGATGAATAACTTGTTTCATCCATCTCAGTGCTAGAAACTCTTCTAGTCTTCTCAGTTTTCTCTACCTTCTACCAGTGAAATAAGTGTCTCTTCCTACAAACTTCCACCGAACAAAAGTGGAAGACAGACTTTTAGCCCAGATGCCACCGGGAAGGATACGCTGAAATGCTCCCTGTATGTGAAACATGGACAGGAACTTGATGAAGAACTTCCATGAGGATTTTGAAAGAGAGCAGCCTTGCTAAAAGACAGAAACCGAAAGTGGTTCAACCTATCATAACCAAAGCATATTGGGATACTGTGGCTGGGCGGCATGAAACTGCTGGCACGTCAACTTCTTTCCTCTGACTTCTACAACACAGCCACCCGATTCCAATGCCACCGAGCTCTTCCGAAGAATTTGCGCTCAGACTTTTTTTTTTCATCAGTTTCATCACAGAGTTCATCAAAATGTTTTTTTATTCTGTGAAGAAGATTGTAGATGTGATATTTTATTCTCTTATGAAAACATTCTAACATTTGACTAGTGCTTGCTATTGGGGCTTCGAGAAAACGACATGTCAAGTGCCATAGACCCTGAACTGTCACAAAATGGGTTCGACCCAGAGCAATACACATACAGATCCACGCCACATATTCCGTGGCCTTATTAGGCTGACGTATGACACGGTGGGTGAAAGAGCAATAGAAAGTTGTTTGTTCCATTCGCAAGATGCAGTCAGTTGCGTTTTTTATAAAAAAGACAACCCATTTAGTATTTCTCGATTGATACAGCATTTTATATTATAAATCTTTTGAAGACGAAAACATAGGAAATGGCATTTCAGATTTTTTTGAAAAAAAAAAAAAAGTTTGTAAAGTCTGAATAGTGTGCGAATGAATGTCTCGTCACATTAGCGATTGCACTGCTGTTTCCAAACACCCCTACGAAGATTATCGTTCCATTGTATGTGGATACATCAACTTCAATAGCGATTCGAAAAGCTACAAGCCTTGTTAAACGTTAATCGTAATGTTTGTATTTGAAGTAGTCAAATTGAAAGCCCATGAAAGCATATGAGGAGAACGACCTACTGTTGATTTTAGTACTGTGTGTATTATTTGCATGAAATTCCTCCTTTTGATCGTTCTTCGCTGTGTTCTTCGGTAGACTGGGGCGCCAAGTAATCAAATTAACATACTGATAATGTGACACATACACAATTTGATGTGAAGGAGCACTGTCGCCCTTTTTACCAAGAACTCAAGACTTCAGGTCATTCGAAATTGATTCGCTATTGAGTTCCAATTTTAATTTAGTATCTTATTAAGCTTTGGGTCTACATTGCATATGGATTGTAAATGAATTTGCTACATTTGATTACTTTTTTTTGGGGGGGGGTTTAAAAGTATGTAACGTTAGTCAATAAAACTACGCCCCACCCAACTTTGCTGTGAATGATTCACTCAACACAATGTTTTTGTGGACACTTCCATTTCGTCATGAATCAGTCTAGCATAGATCCCTCGATTGTTTTTTTTGTTTGTTTTTTTGCGAAGACATTGTAAAAATGTAATAACGAACAGTGACTAAAAACAACTGGTGTTCTTTTTACTGTCCCACTTTTATTTTTATTTATTTAGCACACTTTACTTTGACTTACTAATCAACATGTAAATACTTTTTTAAAAGGTTTATGATTTGTTCATGGCATTAGTGATTGTTTTTAAATCCAGCAATAACTTGCATCACAGAAGCAGTCCTTTTAATGTATAGCTATGTCAAAGGTTTCTCCGCAAGCAGCTACTATTAAGATGATTGGTATGCATTTATTCAACATTCCAGATTTTGTAAATAAATTTACTTTCCATGGTGTCCTATGGAAAGAATAAATCAACTAATGCTCTTTCAAGGTGTATGTTTGTTGTCCTTTATTGGTATGGTTTTATTTAATTAATGTATTTTTGTCTGTATTGACCAAAGCAATTCAACCATTCTTTAAAGGCCCACTGAAGTGCCTTGAAATCCGTAGCATTATTCAGTGTGTTGATGCATATTAAACAGCCCCTCCCCCTTTTTAAAATGGCCAATAGCGTTTAGTTTATACCACAGCTCGGCCAGAGCCGTTGAGCTCGGTATAGCCACAGTTTTCTCCTAATCTCGAAGCGTTTGGCCTCCTAATCTCCTCCATATCACTTTAAAATAGAAAATTTTGTGCAGAATTCAGATGTGTCCGATGCGTCGACTCACGCATATGATCCGCTCTGTGTTAGCTTGTCTCTGGACCGGAGCTGCGGTGGTTCACGTAACACTAACGCGAAACCAGACTTCATTCGCCCCAGTGGAAAGCATATTTACACTGTCTGAATCATTCCCTATCCCCTATATAGTGCACTATGGGCCGTTCACCATGTAGAAAATAGTAAATGTGTGAACAAGTGACCGATTTCAGATGCAACTTCAGCGTCTATTTATAATGCAGGGGGCGGGACGCTTCAGATTCAGTTTGATTGGACAGGAAATCTGATGAGAAGCTGAAGTGCAGAGTGATGTCATCAAAATCAGATCCATATTGGCGGAAATGAGAGACTAAGTTTTGAATGCTTATATCTTCTAAATATGAATTTTGTCATTGTTTTGGAGCACACTAGCTTATAGATAACAGTAAGACCAAAAATAATTTTATTTCATGGGGACTTTAACATCTTTTTTTGTGTTCTGCAGAATTAAAAGAAAAAAAGTCAAAAGGTTTGGAAAGATAGTGGGTAAGTGAAGTTTGAAGAAATTATTTTCATATTTGGGTTGTCGTTTTTTTTTTTTTTCAGAAAGCTAATCTCATTGAAAACTGGTATGAATGCATTATCAGGTATGAGACCACCACTATATTTGTCATTATCAAATGGCAGGTTTTTGTTACAAGCCTAACAAAATTGCGGTCCATAATCTCCATCATTAATCAAAGCTGATAGGTGTTAACAAAGACTAGATGGGTCTATAAAGTAAAATTAGAAGACTAAATTGAATCATTGCTTTTATCAGGTGTAACTCACTTTGTTTACTGATAATGCAACTACACTGCTGGAGGAAATGCCTTAAATGGTCAAACAGGTAAGAATATAATCAAGCCTTCACCACCTCTTTGCTTTGTTCCTTGTCTTTGAAATCACTTAAAGTGATAGCTCACCCAAAAATGAAAATTCTGTCATCATTACTCACCCTTGAGTTGTTCCAAACCTGTATGAATTTTTGTCTTCTGCTGAACACAAAAGATGAAATTTTGAAGAATGTCAGTTGCGAGGTCCCATTGACTCCCATAGTATTTTTTTCCTGTGGAAGTCAATGTGGACCAGAAACTGTTTGGTTACCAACATTTTTCAAAATATCTTATTTTGTGTTCAGCAGAATAAACCGACTCATACAGTTTCGGAACAACTTGAAGGTGAATAAATGACACAGTTTTCATTTGTGGGTGAGCTATCCCTTTAAAGAGCAGAAAGCAGTGGTGCTGTTCTCTCACATGGAGAGTGAGTTGGTCTCGTATCAGATTCCAGCTCTATATATAACCAGAGGGCAAAATACAAGAGTGCTTTCAAAACAGACCCGGGTTGAAGACATCCAACAAGAGACTCGTTTCATTGTTGACAAGATTTCAAACCATGGTTCTCAGCATAATCATGATTCTTTTATTATATTATGTATAGGGTGAATTCAGGGTGATTGGAACACTTTTTGCCATTTTTGACTTGGAAAAAGTGTCCCAATCCTGAATTCACCCTACATTAATATCTGTTTTATGTCCTACCCATCTACTTTTAAGAGAGGAGTGACGGTTTTTAAAAAGACCAAATAGAAAGGCCACCCCCGTCACCATTGCTGTGCCACTTGAATGTGCCGATAACACCAAACAGTGCTGTATAGGAAACTCACTATATTTAAGGCAGTCAGTATTGAATATGTTCCAGTATCTTCATCTTGCGTCTGCATGGCCGTGATGGAAATGTGTTGTGATTGGATCAACGTGTCCTTCAAAGAGAGCTCAGCTCTGGCTGTTCTCCGGGTCAGCAGATCACAGTGACATCTGATACGAGCTCATGTAAAAATAACCTTCAGCACACCAATGGACCACATAAAGTGTTTTTGTTTTTTATTGCAATTTGGATCTCAATACAATCTTCCATTTTGATAACTTTTGAACCCATTTTGTCCCTGCTCTTTTATTAAAAACATCTTGTTGCATCCAATGCCATACAGCTAATACTGTAAAATCAGTCATATGAATGACAGTGATGGCCAGGGTTGGGAAGTAACAAAATGCATATATAAAATGCAAAATTTGAGTAACTGTATTTTATTAAAGTTACATTTTAAATGAGTGGTAATCAAATTACAGTTACATCTGAAAGGTATTTTAGATTACCAAAGTGAGTTCTTTGACTTTTAATGTCATTTATTTCATTTAAGCATTAATGTAAACAGCGATTGCTGATTCTCAGACACTATTCTGCTCATAGGTTTCACACCCCTTGCAGAATATGCAAAATTGTAATACTTTTTATTTTTATAAGAGGGATCTGGGATCATAACTTTTTATCTCACAATTCTGACTTTTTCTGAGAATTGTGAGATGTAAACTTGTAATTGCGACCTTTTCTTTTCTAAAAATTAAAAAGGTAATTTTTAATCGCACAATTGTGAATTTATATCACGCAACTCTGAGAAGAAAAAAAAGTCAGAATTGTGAGATATAAAAAGATTTACAACAATTACAGTTTTTATTTTTATATTAAGTGGCGGAAACAAGCTTCCATGAAACACCATGCAATAAAGCAGGGGTGAAAACTTGGGTGAAAGGTCATATTTTTTCATTTAGCATTAGCTCTTCAGAAGCTAATTACTACATGTTTCCCAGAGGACAAAATAAGTAAGATTTACTCTGTTCATCCAATTCAAAGCCTTTACACACCCCTTCTTGAGCATCAATTTTTTATTTCTTTATTTTTTTCTATTGCATTTCGTCTGCATTTTTTGCTTCAAGGAATATTGTGGAATACTGATAATAATATGCAGAGGAAAACCAAGTCCTATGTTTGGTGGTCCATTTGTGTTGCATGCCTTAGTATTTCAAAGTATTCTAAATGATTTAGATTAAGTCATCTAATGAAATACATCACAAATGACTATTTAAAGCATGTATTTTGTAATCTGTAGTGAAGTGAAACCTTCCCAACCCTGGCGATGGCTAATATCAGCTAACTGGTATTTGGGATTAAATTGTTGCGACATCAGTACTATCACAGTACTCAGAATTCATTTGGAAATCGTTAGGGAAAAACGTGCAACTTTTTTCCCCCTCAGTTTGTCTCAAAACATCATCAAATTTAGGAGGAACTAGTCCATTCAACTCCCACAAAGTGTAGTGAACAGAATCCAGTATTTTACGATCATGACAATGCAATGCAACCTCTGCCCACTGAACTAAGAGCTATTGCTTCAGAGCAGAAGGTTGTTTTTGTACAGTAAACTTGTTGTGACTGGCGCAGTTGGCCCCGCCCCGCGGACGTGTCAATCACCGTGACGTCACGCCCACTATTAAAGAAAACCAACAAACAGCAGCCCGAAAAACACACATACACACCGAAACACACACGTCAGCGGACTAACGGCACAGACCAAGGCGAAGGGTTTAATATATAGTCTCTTTATTCCGGGAGCTTCTCTTTTTACTCAGATAAGGCAAGTAAAACACTTTCCCCCCACATTACAACCTTTTAAAAGCTCATGCTGACGTTACAGGAAAATATTATTAGTTTTGGTGAAATAACCAGCTAGTACGCCTAATATCTTTATTTCCAGAGTTATTCGTTGGTATAATGTTATTTAATGTGTTAGTTGTTAGTCTAAATTGATTTAACTTGGCGAGTTTAACCAAATATGGCTGTTAGCGGATGCTAGCATGTTAGCTAGTGAAATTAGCCTGTTGTTCCTTTCCACCTAAAAGCTGAAATATGATACGAAAACAGCAGGTTTTTTGTTTAAAGACGCATGTTTTATTCGTAACGCGCTGCTTGCTTCGCGTTTAAACATATTTTGTCTTTCAAGATTGCGGAGATGACAAATAAGCTCGTTTGTTGCTGGTAGCTGCATGTATTTCTCTTCGAGTGTTAATTCAGATACAATTAATTGTCTGTTTGTGTTTTATTATCATTATTCGGTTAATTAACTCTCAATTACAGTGTATTCGGTTTTATTCGGGGTTGTTTTGTGTGTCGGTCGAGATGTTTATACAGGAAACATAAAGCTAGCTCGTTTGTGTATCTTTATCATTGAGTGAATGAATAAACGTCTTTAACAAATAATCCCCCCACCGTTTGTTCTTCAATATCTTGACTGATTTGTTGTGAATTGGCGTTCTGCTGGTGGATGGTTAATAATATATATATATATATTTTTTTAATTATCAAGGTTCTTGCTTTTGGCTCAAACAGGAAGAGTGTTTGAAACAAAGGAGAACACAAAGCATATTCACCCTGACCCAGATATAAAGTAGATAAACAACTAAATGACCATCCATCCACACTCATTCATCACCACAAACCCTTCACACTGAACACAACACACCGTTTGAGGGCAGCAGCTGTTGTGTTGAGTGTTTTTCGTCCTTTATATGCCACTGTGTGTTTGTTAGCCGTGATGCTAATGTTAGCATGACTCAGTGGATTTCATTATGAGGCCTCAAACGCTATTATAGCTCTCTATAAATAATGTTTAAAAGTACACATACTGGTGGATAACACACATAGCGTGTTTGCATTGTAAAGTGCACTATTAGACTTTGTATAAGCTGTACATGTCGTTTAAATGCTTCATATATTGGTGCATCGGGACACGTGAGCATTGAGTGATCTGTTTTCTGATGGCTTTCTCCATTTATGGTATCTTTTTAGCTTAATGGTTTGTTTTTGTTCAAATATTTGACTTGTTTTGTCTCATGTCTTTGTTTTGCCCTATATGCCATGTATTTGCTGTCACGCAGATAGGGATAAATGGACTGAGATGGCCAACACGCATGGGAATCGGCTGAAGGAGAAAAAAATACAGCCCTATTGGGGCTTTGCCATTTTTGGCTTTATCAGAATATATGAGGCCATGCTTAGGAAGGCGGGCGCTATGCAAACCAGCTCCTACTAGAGATGTGTGTGATGTAATGGAGGCAGGTAGGACGATTGGGGGGGGGGTATTTATAGTCGGGACACACTGGTGGAGGCTGTTCAGGACAACATGTCACATTGCACCCTTGTGACGGATGAAAACTAATCCAGCCGTCCGTGTGAGCGAGTGCGAAGGGCAGCAGGCTCACACGCACGTGACGCGGGCCATGTGGTGGTGGATTTTCGGGGGGAAACCTCTGATGCCAAAAGGCGGAGGTGAAATGCTGCAATCTTGTTTACTTGGAAACAAGAGGGCCCCATGGAACCGCGGGGCCCCTCGCCGACATGTCACTCCTGACAGATTTCAGGTTCATTTCTCCAAAGCGTCTGCATTAAATGTTTCCACTTCGGGCGTTTGGATGGGGGTTGTGTTTGCTGCTGTGTTCGGCCTCTGCTTGAACAGAATGTTCCAGCTGTTCCACCTACAGATATATTTACATCTCACACGGCTAGTCAGCATTTACCCATCAACACAACATGGTCGTACTTCATCTGCCTAGTAGGATGGTCACAATAGTAGTTTTAGTAGTTGATGCCAGTGTAACTGGTAGTTAAGTATTTTGATACAGCAAAATGTTAAACACCATTTAAAAGGTTAACTTAATATAAATGGATAGTTATGCATAATGTGGTGATATTATCATTAAAACAATCACAATATTATTTTGTCAAGGAAATTACAAACAATGGGACCAATACAATCATTTAATGATACAAAAGTTTAATGTACTGCAGGATATATTTGTACAGTAGCAGCTATAGTTGTCAAGCATAATTGTCACTATGGGGACGTTATTGCTTTATCACACTGTGTCAGCAACTTCTGTGCAGCGCACATCTACTTATTTATATATTGCGACACATGGTATGGCAAAATATTTATTGATTTGAGTTTTCAGTGCTTTTTTAAAATCTTTAACTCATTTGACACTGCATAATTGTTTAAAATGTACTTCTAAAAAAATTAATTTGGTGAAATCTGGTTTGGACTAATTGTTCACACCAACAGTGAATTGTTCCCAAAACAGGCTCTGATCCACATTAAATGCTTTAGTGTGACTCATAAAGGAATTAGGAAAATTCTGTAAGGAATTTTTTTTTTTTTTTTTTTTTTTTTCACATCTGTATCAAACTGAGAAATTCAGAAAATGTTACCAAGAAAGTACAAAAATGGCAAACAACCTTGCACAGTGGTTCTCTAAGTCTTGATGACTCGAATATAATTAATGCTCTAAAAACTCGAAAAACAAAGATGCACAACATTTAAATTGACCCTGAATCATAAAATGATTGAATTTGAACCTAAATACCAAGGATTTTATCCTTTGTCAATATTGAGGGGAAAAAATCAGGATTTATAAAGCGAGAAAGTGGTGTGAAAAAGTTCTTAGGCGTATGACAAATGAAGAGCATGCATACATTTTGGTGCTCGTATACCAGCGATTCAGTTAACTCGGCAAAAAATGAAATGTAAAGATATAAGATAAATGGGCATTGATACATTTAAATGAGCAACGTTAACTGCTTTTTGAAGGGTCAGCTTTGCGGCGTTGTCCTTCCATAACATTGCTGTTTCCCCAGTAAGTTAGCACGAAAGTGTTTGCATTTGCCACGATGCGTTCAGAGCTGGAGTTTGATTACCAACACATTGAAAATATGACTCTAACAGTATATAATATGTAACACGCAAAGTGCGCCCAAGAGCAGTTTCTGTGAGGAATGCTGCAATGAGATTAACACTCGCTTCGCGGATCACAGTTCATATCCGGACCGGAGCAAGCGTGTTTAAAGTTATGGACATATTTCATATACTGTAGTAGTGCTCCAAACATGAACCAGCACTGCGACTGCGCACATCTCATGTCTTCAAATGAAGTCTATATATATTTGCAAATAAGGACACTGATACAGCGGTACGTCTAATCAAGAAGGCGATGACACAAATTATTCTGATACCCACAAGACAATGATGTAGACCGAAAATTCAAAGAAGAATGGACAAAAAAAAGTAACTATGCCTTTATTCATTCTGTGTTAAACTGATGTGTGTCATTTGTTCAGCGACTGTAGTGCACGTAAACGAAATGAAAATATTATTAGACATTTTTAATGTTCTTCCTCATTTTTCATATAGACCAATTTCTCTTGAAAGTTATGTTGATAT
Source organism: Paracanthobrama guichenoti (assembly GCA_018749465.1). Lineage (NCBI taxonomy): Eukaryota > Metazoa > Chordata > Actinopteri > Cypriniformes > Gobionidae > Paracanthobrama > Paracanthobrama guichenoti. The sequence goes on along the minus strand of CM031952.1, from coordinate 7,507,488 downwards.
TTGTAAGAATAATTTCATCAGAACGTATTTGATTTGTTCATGATCGTTGTTAGTAGTCTCTACGGATAACTTTTGTGAGTTTGTTGTCATAGTTATTTTTAAAATGCATCAAGGTGCGCCTATTTGTTTGTTATAAATCTTTTTTTTTTCTCCGCTCACATTTAAATATTCATTTGTCTATAAATGAGCGTGTTGTAGGTATGTTTTATTGGTTGTCTCCCCTCTTCCCACCTTCTACACTCCCACTTTTCCACAGCTTTACTTGCCCAATTCTTGAGTCTTTTTCAAATCTGAGGTGTGACCGGGGGGGTAATTACAAAATAAGTAATTACAAAATTACTTTTGTAATTGCGTCAGAAATCATTTATTAATGATTTCCTGAAGAAGAAAAAAAAGCCTGGCCATGCGTTTTCTGAGAGTGTGCTTGGATTTCCTTGCCCAGTGATTGAGTATCATGTGTATTCTCAACCATAAAGACATTTGTGGCAGTTCAGTAGGTGGACTTGATTTGCGCTTGATCTTAATGGGATTTAGCCAAAAATAAATTTTCATAATTTCTCACCCTCATGTCATTCCAGAACCCGCAAGACTTTCAGTTATATTCAGAACACAAATGAAGATATTTTTTATGAAAGCTGAGAGTTTTCTGTCTTTCCATTAGCAGCTAAAACTACCACTTTGGTGCTTCAAGTTTATAAAGTGATGGTAAAACTAATCCATGTGAATTGAGCAGTTTAGTCCAAATCTTCAAGAGACTTGATCGATTTATACGATGAACAGATTGAATTTGAAACTGAAACTGAGCTTCAAGAACCAATGAGATTCATTCTCATGTTACGCAGCACGTTTGAGCTTCTGCAAGAACCAATGAGATTCATTCTCGTGTTACGCAGCACGTTTGAGCTTCTGCAAGAACCAATGAGATTCATTCTCGTGTTACGCAGCACGTTTGAGCTTCTGCAAGAACCAATGAGATTCATTCTCGTGTTACGCAGCACGTTTGAGCTTCTGCAAGAACCAATGAGATTCATTCTCGTGTTACGCAGCACGCTTTGAGCTTCTGCAAGAACCAATGAGATTCATTCTCGTGTTATGCAGCACGTTTGAGCTTCTGCAAGAACCAATGAGATTCATTCTCGTGTTACGCAGCACATTTGAGCTTCCATGAGAACCAATGAGGTTCATTCTCGTGTTACACAGCAGGTTTGAGCTTTTGCGAGAACCAATGAGGTTCATTCTCGTGCTACGCAGCACATTTGAGCTTCTGCTTATTTTTGCTGATCAGTTTATATGTGAAGTAAAAGCCTAAATTACATCTTTTTTTTAAAAAAAATTTTTTATATATAAAGCCATGGAGTCTCTTCGGAAAATGTAGACTAAACCGCTCAATTCATATCGATTTAGTTTTACGATCTTTTTATGAACTTTTTGACGTGTCAAAGTAGTTGCGTTGCTGTCAATGGAGGGCAAAAAGCTCTCAGATTTCATCAAAGATCTTCATTTGTATTCCAAATATTACTTGGGTTTGGAGCGACACAAGGGTGAGGAATTCATGACAGAATTTTTGTTTTAAGGTGAACTAACCCTTTAAGATCAACTACAGTTTATAAAGAGATGCATTTAGGAAATTTGTATGACACTTTATAATAGTTTACAGGACCATTTTGCACATTTAGGCTAGTCCAGTTAAGGCCCCAGAAGTGCCAAGTATTGATGGACAAAAGGGGCCTTGAAGTCAAAAAGTTGAGAACCACTTACCTAGGACATTCTCACGAATGTGTGCTTGCGTCACATAATAAACTCGTTTGGAGCTTGTTAGCTAATCTTTTGGTGATAAATGATTTAAATGTTTTTGCTAATGGGTGCACAGCATTATTTTCATTGCAGATTAATCTTAGTACTGACAATTCTGTACTTCGGACGTCCCTTCTCCCTTTTCTGATGTAACCACACCATATAGTTTAATGAAGCATTTTATTGGTTGGGTTTCCAGGAAGTCTTGCATGAATTCAGCTTAGCCTGGTTGTAAAACGATTAAACATGATCTGGGGCGTGAGTTTGCAGGAATCGGCTTGAATCAGGTGATTCCGTGCAAAGATGAGGCTTGTGCCAAACCGATGCCAAAAAAAGTGTTCACATCTCTGACCCCTAATCCGATTCCCAGTCTGTGGCAACATTACACCTTTTATCAATGTAAATCCTCTTAATGAAGCCAGTCGCAGTCTTTGATTCACACACGCATGCTGTCTTATTCATGGTGCTTTTGTTTTGTTGTCTGTAGGAATTGCCCACATTCAGAGAGATGGCCCAGGAGACCAATCAAAGTGCGCCCATGCTCTGTGCCACCGGCTGTGGTTTCTATGGTAACCCTCGGACCAATGGCATGTGCTCGGTCTGTTACAAAGAGAATATAACAAGACAAAACAATGGGGGAGTCAGTCCTATTAGCACAATGGGTACGTGTTTCCACTTTTTGAACATTTTCATGGACGATTGGATGTTCATAAGATCGATTTTTGTTCCTCGAGCGTCTCATTAACACTAAGGGGATTTGGTCTCTTCCAGCAGCTTCTAGCAGTGTCACCAGTAGTCCTACCTCTGAAGCCTCAGCCATCCAGATCATTGAAGCTACACTAAACAACTCCTCCGCTGCTAGCGCCGAGTCGCCCAACAGCACCGCCACTGCCCTTCCAGTGACTCAACAGATGACAGAGATGAGCATTTCCTGTGAAGATGAGGTGGTGTCGCCAAAAGTAGAAGTTCCTGAACCAGGTTGGTATCTGTTTCAGACTTGAGGAAGTGTCTCCAGCCTAACCCGTTTCAGGCACTCTCAAGCTGCGTTCAGAACACTTTTTAAACGCGTTTATGAGAGTCTGAACACTTGATAGTTTGAAATGAGTCAAGGATGTGTTCAAAATAACACCTCAATGCATCTGGTTCATTTATAACATCGAGGACAAATTTTGAACATGCAGATGGGTTGAGGCGTGTGAATTCGCTGTATTGGCCAACAGAAAGCTGCTTGGTTTGCTTCATACATTGCTACACTTGTGCAGAATTTCTTTAAATGTGATCGCACTTTGAGACTAGTATTCTATTTTGAACACTGCTTCATTTAAGCTATTTTTTTTCCTCATACCAGCCAAGCACAAACCCCTCTCTGCAGCCAATTCTAAAGATTCCATTCAAATCAGTGCTGATGCTTACACAACACTGAAACGAATACAAATACCGCGAACCTGCGCCTTAAAGGGATAGTTCAGCCAAAAATGAATGTCATTTACTCACCATCAAGTTGTTCCAAGCCTGTATGAGTTTCTTTCTTCTGTTGAACACAAAAGATGAAGAATGTCAGTAACCAAACAGTTGATGGGCCCCATTGACTTCCATGACTATTGACTATTTCTGGGTGAACCATCAACCTCAGTATAGCATTGGTAGCACATCCTGATAGATGGCATTACTGTTTGAGGCGGATAACTTTTTTTGACCTGTGACTGCATGATGCTGTTGGTCAGAGTCTGGTTAACTGGTTTGAGAGAATAAAATAATGCAATTGATTTACTCAAATCAAATAAGAGAAACAAAATCAGTTAATTGAGATTAAGTCCCTGCATGATATCTGATCTATTTATTAAAATTTTAAAATGTATAATTTGAGCCATGCAAATTGTGTAAAATGCTGCATTGTTTGACTGTCATCTTGGTTTTATTTGCTAAAAAAGGTTCTTGCAGTCAAAGTGATCCACTTTATTTGCTTCAAGTAGTGTTGATAAACTTTTCCGACGGAGTTGGGTTTTATAAAGTTTGTTTCTGCCATGAAATAAAACGATTTAAAAGATAATTGTGGCTTTTTAATCTCATCATTTTATATTTTTTTCTTTCAGAATTGATATAAACTCGCAACTGTGAGTTAAAGTCCAGTTCTGAGGAGGGAAAAGACTGACACTTTTCTCAGAGCTCCACTTTATATCACGCAGTTCTGACTTTATAACATGCCATTGCGAGTTTACATTTGCAATCGTGAGGGGGAAAAAGTCAGAATTGTAAAGTTTGTATTGTGCAATTCTGAGGGGGGAAAAGGTCAGAATTGCTAGATGTAAATTTACCTTTTTTATTCTGTGGAGGAAACAAGCTTCCCTAAGTTTAACTGAATTAAAATTCACAAAAATACTCCACCTAGATGTTTTTGACTTTCAGGCACAATTAAAATTGGAAAGTTACAAAAAATGCCTGCACACTGAAGATGAAAAAAGACGAGCGAACGCTGGATGCGTTATGGGGATACGGCATGTAGTTGTTTTCGGGATGCTAATTCCTGTGCATGTCTTTCCAGTCGTCACTCAGCCAACAGCGTCCGCTGCACCTCCGAGCTCAGCTGACGGGGAAGAGGCCAAGACGCCCGACGCCCCCAAACCCAAGAAGAACAGATGCTTCATGTGCCTCAAGAAGGTCGGCCTGACAGGTGAGCAGAACCGACATGTTCCCACACATGTAATATACACATGATATAAATGCTCCATCCACGCATTCTGATGCCGCTGTCTCGTTCGTCAGGGTTCGACTGCCGCTGTGGGAATCTCTTCTGTGGACTTCATCGCTACTCGGACAAGCACAACTGCCCCTACGACTACAAGGCAGAGGCTGCCGCCAAGATCCGCAAAGAGAACCCCGTCGTGGTCGCCGATAAGATTCAGAGAATATAAACCCCTCGCCGTCTTCACCTCGATTTTGCGAGAGATCAGATAAAAGGACTCGCACTTTGACCTGTGATTCTAAAGACTAGTTTTTTTAATTCCAGTATGGGAAAGAATCTTGTTTCTAAGCCAATGCATGAGTGATCACTTTGTTTCCATCTTTCTTTTGCTTTCTGTTGTTGGTATATGAGCTTCAATTTAAAAGAACAAAAAAGTCTATAAAGGTATGAAGCCAGAGACATTGCCTAACGTGTCCGTTTCGGAGTATCCTGGATTCTGATTCGTGTGTTAAAGGCTGACTGTCCGTCGTGATCGTCATTAGTTTACTTTGTGATCGTGTCTCCTGGTTGGTCTCATGACGCGGGACTCTCTGAAGACTGTTACCGCTCTGACCCGAGCGCCGTCAGAGCAACAGTGCATGGCTGGCTCATGTAGCAAATGGACGCTCTTCTGTTTCCTCCGGGTCGAACGTTTCGCCCTCCCATTAGAGTCAGCCTTTTCGACATTTATCAACCACTTTTCTCCTTGAGCATCAGCCTACCAAGTCATTGAGCTATTGGAGTGATGCTGGGTTTCCCTTTCATGTTAAAGATTTGTTTTGTTTTTTTAAGCCATTGACAGACTTTGTGAAAAAAAAAATATATATATATAATCCAGTTCTGATTGTTTAATGCAGCCAGACCAGAATACTTCATGATCAATTTTGAACAACCATGATACCACAGTGCCCACTATGGATGGGGTTAGACATGGCAACTAACTAACAATTATTGATCCTCCCACATGACCCTTCAAGACATTTTTAAGTGATTTTTTTTTTTTTATATATATATTTTTTATTTCTTCCCCATTCAAGTTTCATTGACTTGTAATGTGACACCAGTGTATGAAAACATGGTTCCTGGGCTTGTTCAGAGAGTTGAATTTTAAGTGGGTGTTTTGCATGGTTCGTGAAATGAGTATTTTACAGTTGACCGCATATTAGAAGTCCATTTCTTTTTTTTCCCTCTAATTCACCTTTCTTGTGTGTGATTGATCTATTCAGTGGGTATTGAGTGTTAAATCAGGTAAGAAGTTAATGGTATTGTTTAGTGTCATTTAATCAGCCCTTTGAGTGTGCTTGTGTTGTGAGTATGTGACTAGTCTACTCAGTGAACGCCATCTTTGAATCTGGGGCTCAGTCCGTTTCCTGTTTTGGGGTCTGGCTGCACAGCGCTGTTTTATTTTAGAGCTTTGTCAGTTTACACAGTAAAACTAACCATCTGTTCTGATTTTGATTTTAGTTATGCAAGTTTGTACAAACCATCTTTATTTATTATATGTATTGCGCATATAATCTTGTTATCCGACATTACTGCGAAATTGTATCATGTAAATAAAATTATGTACAGAGATATCATTAAAATGTGTCCTGTACTGTTTTGTACTGCACTGGTGTAATAAGTTGTTCATTCTAAGATTTACTTGTGCAAAACAACAAGAGAGAGTGAGCTTTAACTAACTGGTCCTGGATGCTGATTGGTCAATGCAGCGCAGGATTGGCAGATCTGTAACTCAACCAGCCCGTTGCCCAATTAAAAAGACTAGTTCATCTAGCTCTACCTCAGCATCAGGACGTTTTACATTTATGCATTTGGCAGACGCTTTTATCCAAAGCTACTTACATTGCATTCAAGGTACACATTTTGTCAGTTCTTGCTTTCCCTGGGAGTCGAACCCAAGACCTTGGTGTTGCTAGCACCACGCTCTTATTGTTTGAGCTGCAGGAAAGCTTCGTTTTAGCATTAGTAGGATATAAACTTAAGTATTTTAAGACTAAAATAAAATGTTAGTTATCTGCAGAACCAGCAGCTGTAATGAGAGTTTGGGCGCTGCGATTCATAGTTTTGACCACCAGATGATTCTATTAATACTTTACAATATAAAGCAAAGCCTTGTTTCACCATTATTACGTACCTCTCGAGGCAGCACTGTATCGACACTGCCGCAATATCACACCAGCAAGGTTGAGTGAAGGATTCAATGTCTCACTCAAAGACAGTTGATGTAACCAGGGTGCGATTTGTGAAAAGCAAACGGGGAATGTTTTTGGAATATTTTTTCATTAATGAAAATATATCATGAACCACAGTGGGTATTTCGTTCAAGTAAAGTAACACATTTATGAACTTAATGTCAGAACATATCGAAAAAGGAATATTTGAATCGATTTTTACATTTTAAATCAAGTCTTGTCCTTTGCTCGTACACATTCTAAACCTCTACGTTTGAGCAGGATTACCTCTGTACCTCTGGTCGGTTTAATATGGATTACATCATTTCGATTTGAATTGGTTTATTTAAATTTTACATTTCAAGCTTTCTATACAGGCATGTATACACTAAGTTTCGGTTCATTTTTGTGAGAAAGAGAGACGGCAGAAAGCACATCTTATTCTTTATTTTAACAAAAGCATCATTTTTTGTTATGAATGTATACAAATAAAACCCTTTACAATTTTGAATGATGTCTTACTCTTGTACTCCTGTATTACATTTTTTTCCACTATTATGAAAAAAAAAAAAAAAAAAAATTGTGCCGAATTCTGTGACCCATTGAATTGTGTGACCCTATTGCGTTTAATCTGTATAATTATTGTATAATCTGACCTACTCCTGACCCAGCTGTCACTACAGCGCCTACTAGGGTCACACAATTCGGCACTACACCAGCACTCGGCCAGGTGTGCCAAAACACTTATTAATAAACTTCAATATTTCATACAAAAATCACAAAACAATAACACAATGTGCCGTCAACATAAAAAAAAAATAGAATAGCCTCACCGCTTGAGTCTCGAGTCAGTTGCTATTGTTTAAACGTGTGTTGAAGAGTTTTAATTAGTTATATGTTTTTAAAAATATTTATTTTAATATGGTCCCCCCATCCCCCCTGCAAATCCCACCCTGGATGTAACCTGCAAAAAAAACTCGAAAAATGGCAGCCAAACAAGTGGAGTGATTGATACACACCAAAGTGAAACGTCCCGCTCGCAGCACTCAGCAAGGCTTTATGACCGGATTAAATATGGTAACTACGTCTTGAAGGAATTAAAGGATTAAGGGAAATAAAGAACAGTACAAGAATAAGGTCAAGGTTGCTAAAAAATAAACAAAAAAATGCTTCTCTAACATATATACACCATTGTACAATTATGAATTACATGAATCACGTAAATGACAGCCTATATTGTCAATGCAAAACAGCATAATTTATATCATAAAACAGTGGTCAAATATTAAAGTCCCCATGTTTTTTGGATTTTAGTATGAATATGTTAGTCATACTGTTATCTATAAGCTAGTGTGCTCCAAAACAATGACAAAATTCATATTTAGAAGATATAAGCATTCAAAACTTAGTCTCTCATTTCCGCCAATATGGATCTGATTTTGATGACATCACTCTGCACTTCAGCTTCTCATCAGATTTCCTGTCCAATCAAACTGAATCTGAAGCGTCCCGCCCCCTGCATTATAAATAGACGCTGAAGCTGCATCTGAAATCGGTCACTTGTTCACACATTTACTATTTTCTACATGGTGAACGGCCCATAGTGCACTATATAGGGGATAGGGAATGATTCAGACAGTGTAAATATGCTTTCCACTGGGGCGAATGAAGTCTGGTTTCGCGTTAGTGTTACGTGAACCACCGCAGCTCCGGTCCAGAGACAAGCTAACACAGAGCGGATCATATGCGTGAGTCGACGCATCGGACACATCTGAATTCTGCACAAAATTTTCTATTTTAAAGTGATATGGAGGAGATTAGGAGGCCAAACGCTTCGAGATTAGGAGAAAACTGTGGCTATACCGAGCTCAACGGCTCTGGCCGAGCTGTGGTATAAACTAAACGCTATTGGCCATTTTAAAAAGGGGAGGAGTTGTTTGATATGTCCCATCCGTCTTCCGGTTTCTTATCTTGCACTCTTTCACAGTTAAAAACAGCAGAAACGCGCTTCATGTTTGGTATATCGTATCTGTGAATGGTAAAGTCTCACCTTCTTTGATTTGATTGGCCAGCTTTATCATTTTGACCAGCCTTGACTTTTTGTTAAAAATTTAAAATGTAAACCATCTTGGATTAATATTTTGGATGGGTGTTACTAAGAATGAGCAGTAATAATAATACCAGTGATTCTTCCTTTAGTGAGAATAAACACTAGACATTGCTTATTTTATTTTAAGGAAACAGCAGCTGTGTATTATAATAGAAAATATTTCCATCAGACCATGACATTTTTTTTTTTACACATATTTAGGCACATTAAGGCGCTCATAAACAGCATATGAACTGGTAGTCCAACAAGAACTTGAGCTACACTAACCACAGCTCAACATTTACAAGAGTTTACTTGAACTTCAGGAAACGGGTCTGCGTTTGGCCCGTCTGAGGAAGGCTTTCTCGTTCCATTTGTTTGGCTCCAGCATGTGGGGTCCGTTGTGAACACAGAGGATGGTCATCTGCTCCGCGTACTGCAGGTTCTGTAGCAGCTACAAACACACACACACACACTGAATTACACACCCACATCAGTGAACACGTCACACAGCCATATTCAGTAAACCAACCTTAGGTGTGATGAAGAAATACTGAGACGTGTTCACACCGCAAGCGCTTCTCACAACAATGTCAAACACTCGTCTCTCATTGACTGGGTCCATCCCCTACACACAAAACAACAAACACAAGAGTGACACACACCTACACACTCCACCTGAGGAATGGAGAAAGGAAATGCCACAACTACACTATATGTGCTTCTACTAATCTAAGTGTTTCAGTCAGTAGCTGATTCTTCATTGTCAAAGTTTATATCCAATTAATGATGTAAATGTTTCTTTAGTATTTTCAGTTTTGGTTGAACTCTTTCCCCGCCATTGACGGAAATTTCAGGCCTTCTGTGTTTTCACTGTTATGTGGTTATATAACAGCATCTAAATCAAAACTGTCTGATGTTACTGAAGTAAATTTCGACCCAGGACGAGCTACAGGACTGTGAAGCTTTAGGGGTGTTGATGGACTCCATCTACTCCATCTGTGTTTTAATCATCGTTCTGAATCCGACCTGGATCAAAAATGATCTTTTGATTCGGCTATAGCATGAAAAAGGCCGATATAACAAACCGATGGTTTATTAATGAACTGCGTCAAGGCACTGAGCTGTATAATGTCTGCTGCATAATCCAAGAGTATAATGTAATATTCCTGCTGCGCTGCCGTCTGTGTTTTAATGTTAATTAAACAACAAAAGACCAAAAACAATTGACTAAATTAACTTTCATAAGGATTCAATTCCACGATGCGGACAACGCAGACGGAATCCAGTCATAAAAACCTAATTTACTGCATAGTGGAATGCCACGGAATTTGTCAAAGTTTTGATGAATTAATAAAACGTAGTGTCTGTGAATATTATGCCGCAAAAAGAGTTTAAATATGAATCCTGCATGCTTCTGTGTGAATGGTTTCATTTCTCACACACACACGCTGTGTTTTTCAGCCTCTGCCGCCTCAATATGAGGACATGAATGCATCTCCAGTCACTTCATGAGCATTTTGCCGTTTCATTCGACAAACTCTATCGTCACATCATAAACACACACACAGGAACTCAAAGGTCTTCACGGCAATCCCGTCAAACTAAAAGTTCAGTTTAACAAAGTAATTGTGACAGGATTAATGCTGTAGCCTACAGTAGAATTTAGCTATGTATCAGTGTAATAATAATATATGCATTTAATTTATACAGTGAATAATATGCAGTGTTACTGAACATTAAACCTACTTAAAAAGCACTGTTTGTTTCATATGCATCTTGTTTCGTTGTATTGATGTTGGCCTGCTGAATGTTAAATGGATCTAGTCTATGTTCATTAGAAATTATTTGATATTGCAGCAATAAATTAGCTAGTAGGCTATAAGTTAATGTATGTTTTTTTTTTTTACTTTGCTGATTTAAAACAATATCAAAACACTATTTTAAATGACAAAATTCCAAATAACAGGACAAGTGACAAATATCGGTATCGGCCAATAATTGTTTGTTAAAATCGGTATCAGCGCATCCCTAGTTTGAATTAATTAGTATCAGTTTATAATTTTTATTTCCGTTTGAGTTATTTTAGTACATCAAGTATAACTGAATGGAAATGAGAAATGTCGCAAGCTGAAATAAAATATTGTGTGCAAGTACATATTTTTTTGCGCGGGAGGTGAGACACAAACGCGAGTAATAAATATTTACAGCATGAGTGTACGAGTGTGTGCGTGAGTGTTATTGTAACTTAGTACACTACTTGACAGTTTCATGCGCTTTTAGCATTTACGAGTTTGTTAGTTCTAAATGCTCCTGTCGTCTGCTGTGTTCAGACTTAAGTTGTCTTTGATGTTTTCTACATTTAGAAAGTGTACTTTCTTGGAGCAGATCAAATAAAAAGGGAGTTCATATATCTGACTTGTCAACGTCTGAATATGGCGCCGTTTATAAGATTTGGGACCGAGTCTGCACAGTAGAGAGCAGGAAGTAGAGCCACCATATCAAAAGCCCGCCCACACTCTCGCAGATGTAGAACAATTCATTATGTTGGTGTGAAATAAACAGCTAAAGCTCCAATCTCCTCCCGAAAAAAGTCTGTTGGTGCCTCAACAGCTGTCAATCATGACGTCACACCCCCCCCACCATTTTTATAGCATCAAATAACTAACTAAAACCAAACGTATTTAAAAAAGGAACACTTGAAATGAAATCAGCGTGATAAAAACTGCCTAAAATGACAGAAACCAACTTTGGGAAAAAAATTCTGTGAAGTGTAATTTGATTGTTTCGTTTGTCTCGCGTCCATTAGAATACATGGTAGGGGTGGGGGTTATGACCTATACTGGGACCAGCCACCTGGGGGCGATCGAGACGTTTTGGCTTCAGCTTTTAACATGAATGCAGCAGGCATGGTGAAGATTCACACCCCTAGCACATTCAAGCACCTATAAGAAGGGACATTTTGGTTGGAATCGACTAGGTCAATTCTGGAATCCAACCGTTTTGAGTGTTTACCTGGTTGATCTCGTCCACCACTCTGAAGGGGCAGCGGTTGAGCTCCTGCAGGGCCATGAGGTACAGCATGGTGGACACGCTGCGCTCTCCTCCGCTCTGATGGTGAGGTGTGAGCTCATGCATCTGTGCATTGCTGCGAAACTTCACTTGGATGCGAATGCCGTACTTATCATACTCCTCCTGAAACACATGTTCAAGATGCTCCGTTTGCTAGAGTTTGACACCCAGTATTGTGTTGCTTAAAGCGATGTTTGCAGTACAAGTTGAGAGGGTAGCTTTCACAATCAAAGAAAGGAAACTTTGCTAACACGTACCCTTAAAAGTAAAGTATGTTAAATGTTAAAATACATTCTCTTAACTCAGTATATTAGTATGCCATTCATGGGTTTATCTCCCCAGAAGTGTAAACATTGAGCTTCCAGTCACCATCTAAACATCTCTTTCCAGCTCAACCTATAGCAAGAGTTTGGGTTCTGAGTTTCTGAAGTAGGCGGAGCCAGAGGGTGTTTAGCCGCTGTGGTTCCATGACTGTTGAGTTACATGAGAAAAGACATTCAGCTTCGGTTGCAGACGTGCAAGCCAAAATTCACTGCATTTAGAGCTTCAAAGATTAAACAGGTCATGAACACGTCAAAGAGAAAGGAGATGCTACAATGGCGCCCGTTCAGTGTACCAGTTTATAGTGTTACTGTTTACTTTGACGTGTGCAGTGTAAACAGCCTCAAATATGTGATGCATCATATTAAAAAATGTATTGAATGAGTTTATTATAAACGAGACGCGAGTGTTAGCTACTCAGTTACTCATGACACATAGCAACCCAGCTGAAATTATTCCTAATGTGTTGGGCCTTTTATTGAAAATAACTCTACAAATGCTTGTGAAGGCATGTCTCAACAGGTAAAAGTAATGTTTGAGTTGGGCTCGCATAAGGCTCGTCCTCTCCTGACAGCAAAATGGACTTTCTAACATTTACAGATGGAGACTCTACCTGTGATTATAAGTCATGCTTTGAGGAAAACCTCACATCTCAAATGCATTAAACAGCACAAGTTTCTATCAGACCACCTGATGGGGTAAGCCACTTTAAACTAAGCGTTAACTAGAACTTTCAAGTTATTTTTAAGCCCTTAAGGATACGGTATGTAAGTTTTGCCGCTAGAGGTCGCTTATTCAAAAACAATAACAAAGGCGTAGCTTGATGATGCCATGAATTAGCGCGGAATCATGGGAGTTGTCGTCTTCCTCGCCACAGCGGATGGAAAGCAATCCAGTTCATGGATGAGCTAATGTATTAAAGTTTTATTAACACTACTGTGGTATGAAGCAGAGCAGGGCCAAGAGCCTGGGACACTTTACATTGCTGTTTTATTTATGCTTATATGCCACAATCAGCCACTGCTGCTCCTTTCGTTTTGTTGCTTATGTTTATTGGTTAAAGTTATGCCTCCACCTTTCCTAACTTTGAACTTTGTTACAGTTATGTTTGATCATTCATTATTTTATTTCATTCTAATGAAACAGCCACACGTGTTGAATTACTCATACAGGTCACTTTATCTGACAAATTAAAATTGTGGGGTAACACAAATATATAAAACACTACAAATAAAGCTTTTTATGATTATGCTATGTTAGCCACTTGACAAAATAGCGTTGTCTCTGAGGCATGGCACAAACATGTTATATTTGCAGTAAACCAAGAACACAAGAGAGTCAAACAATAATACTAACCCAATAAAGGTATCCAAACAGTTGCTCACCTGTCTGATAAAACTCATAATATATTAAAGCATCTTTGGTATTTCCATGGTTTCTGTAAAACTGGAAATCAGGGTAATGCGGATATGACGTCAATGACAGGCGACACACTGACACGGGCTGTTACAGTGGTTTAAAATCACCAACAGACGCTGACAGGGGTAACATTGATGCGACAAAACCTGACAAAGTGTCTGTTGCTGTTGGTCGGCTTCTGTCGGTGGAGTGTGAATTGGCCTTTACAAACTTAAATACTGCAGAACAAAATACAGCCAACAAAATAACATCCGGAAACAGAAAAAAAATAACCAGTCTCATATGAGCCAGTAATGATCAGCTGTTGTGTATGCGAGAACAGGGCGGCCTGACATAACGTAATGAAAGTGTATGAGAGCTTCAGAGCCAATGATGGCCTCACTGTTGAAGAAAGAGAACGTGTCCTCACCTCATTCTCCGAGTGCAGATCCACCTCTCCAGCGCACTGCATCGAACGAAAGAAATCACTGAAGCGCTCATTGATCTGATCCACCAGCTGCTTCAGAGGATTCAGCCAGCGCTCTTTCGCCTAGGAAACACATCAACTGAGTTTGGTAACTCTTTTTAGCTGTTTGCATGACGAAGAGGTTTGTGTGAGCCTTTTTTGGTCGGACGCACCTCAGCGATGTTTTGTCGGTAAGTCGTCAGAGCGTTGGTCTTGTCGTCCAGCTCCTTCTCCATGTTCTGAATCTCCTGATCACGTCTGTTATATTCCTCCACCACCTGAGAGTCAAAACCAGCAGCGCATGACTGAATAAAAGCCCTTTTCTTTATTCATCTTAATTAAAACTGACTGTAAGTATTTATGCTGCTAACTCTGTCATGCTTTCCAGCTAGGAAGTTGGTCGCTATGGAAGACTACATTCAGAATGAGATACTGGCTAACGAAATGCATCACGGAGAGGTTTGACTGAAATTCGAGTAGTGGTTTTATGCAGGCTACACACTTCAGAAGAGCTAACAGCTGCATTCATCAAAGTTCGCAAGATTTATGGAATTAAATATTTATTAGATATTCAAAGACTTGTGTATTTGCTGAATGCCGACAGTGGATTAGAAAGTATTATAGTGTTTGCTGGTTAATTACTACTAATAGAAGGACTAATATTTTTCATATACCATTTATTTTCTGTTTAACAGCACTGTCTAATAATTTATTAGACAGATCTGTCAAACAAAGACAGTAAACTAATGAAGATGGAGAATGGGAGCTTGGGCACTGGGTTCTCAGCACTGTCAAAATAAAAGTCCCACTTTAGACCAAATCCGCAGCACTGGTTCTGGAAGTATTTTTTCCATTCACTTCTGCCATAGTGATTGTGTATTTAACTGAGGGAAAGAACTACAATCCCATGAAGCATTGCAAACAGCATAATCAAATAAAATAAACGATGGAGAAATAAAATAACTTATTTAAAAATATTGATTATATAAAAATAATACAAATACAAATATTTAAATATTTTGAGGGCAAATGGAGACTGACTCGATTATGTCATTCACATTGCAGCATCATGGGTAATGTAGTTTTTCACTATAAAAAATTATTTAAAAATAATCTGAAATAATCTTGGCTGATGGCTTCAACAGAAGCAAATACCATCGTTTAACAACCTCGTAGCTCACAGTAGGGCTGTCTTGGTTTAAGTTATTAAAAATCTATTTCCCTATGGAGAAATCCCTGAAGTTTTTACTTCCGGAATCCAACTGTTGGCCTTGGAGATAAATCGGTCAACCATTAGATAATTGAAGGCGAATCCAATTTAATTAAGATACATTTGGAATAAAATATTTCCATTAGAAATTGCATATTTCAATTAATACGGCTGGGACAACAATTTGGAATTCACATTCTGTTCATTTGCAAGGTGCTCATGGTTATCAGAGGATACTGATAATCCCAAAATGGACAAATATTGAGAAAAAGATATTTTAGAAGCTAAACTTGGAGCTTTTGTGGGCATTCCTTAATTATGTAAAGTTGGAAATCAAGAAACTATTCTTATTAAAACAGTTCAGTTTTCATGATGTGAGCTTCCAGTGTGAATTGAAGTTAGGACTGGTTCATATCAATTTTAAAGGCGGAGGTTAGGCAAAGTGTGACTGAGTTGATGTGTTGTTGGTCTCACAGCATCACTGAGGCCTGTGAAGCACTCCGCTCTGGTCTTCTCCTCATTCAACATGGCATCAATCTCATCCAGTGTATCAGGCAACTGGCTGAAGGCCTGAAAGGAAACGACACACACATAATGTTGTAAAATAATGAATTAAACACGTAATGGAGGAGGACGTGGGGTGTGTGAGGTAGACAGAGCTTACAGCATTTAGTTCCTCTGGGACCGCCGTCTCTCCAGGGATCATGTTACAGATCTCACTGGCCCTCCTCATCATGTTCTTACATGTGGCCAGCAGATTGTTCTTTTTCTGGTCCAGCTTGGTATATGCTACCTGTACCGACACACAGACACATGTTCTGGGGTCTTACTGTGCACCATTCATCAGTGGGTCAGAAATTTTTCATGAACTACATACTGTATTATCCTCAAATATTCAAATTCTCTATCTGAAAAATTAAAGGCATTTACAAAGAACATGCTTTGTGGTTCAAAACACGAGACAAGCTCTTGAGTTTTTACAGTCATGTGCTGTTGACGTAGTGTAAACAGTGCAGCGCTTCCAGAACGCCGGCTTACCATTGGCCGACGCTGTTCACGTGAGCACCACGACGCATGCGCACGAGTCATTCTGCCGTAGAACTAGGAAGTGCTGCACTGTTCAATAATTTATTCTAGTCCATGTCAGACTCTTAGGCTGTTGACGTAAGTCGTAATTTTTTGCGCACAAAAATAATTATTGTTGCTTCATAAAATTAAGGTTGAACCACTGGAGTCACATGGGCTATTTTAATGCATTTACCACCTTGAAAGTGGTAATTAAATTGCTGTCTATGGACGGGTCAGAAAGCTCTCAGATTTCATCAAAAATATCATAATTTGTGTTCTGAAGATAAACGAAGGTCTTATGGGTTTGGAACGACATGAGGGTGAGGAATTAATGACAGAATGTTCAGTTTTGGGTGAACTAACCCTTTAATGTCAAGCCCTGCAGTAGAATGGAAAAACATGTTCTTTGTATCTGTACAAATTGATATAAATCTCAAGTAATCTTTAAAATAAAATGTATTTTAAAAAAAGAATATTAGAAAACATATTAACTTAGTTATTAAATATAATAAAATATCTAATATAAATATATTATTGCAATAATATGATATTTCTATAAGAACTGAAATGGGATTATAAAAAGTCTTACATTTATTTGTTAAATATCACAAGTAATTATGGGTTGCAAAAGACATTTGACATCTGACAGACTGACCGACCTCTGCTTGCTTGAGTTCAGATGAACTGTCCCTGCGGTCCGTCTCCAGCTTGGTTTTCTCAGCAGAGAGACCAGAGCTCTGGAGAGCCAAGTACACCTTATCCATATTCAGCCTGGCCTTCATCTACACACACACACAAAGCCATGAGACAAGAACATCCAAGAGTAGAAACCAACATGCAGAGAGCACAAACACACCTGCATGTATCTCAAATACTCCTCCATTATGGCCACTTTCTTGTTGTTTACAGCAGCGATCTTGGCATTCGTTTCCTCTTCAATTGCCTCCAAGTTTATCTTATTTTGCTCCATCTGCCTCAAACTACACAGAGAGAAAAAACACAATAGTGAAAAAGGCATAGTATGGGATGAGAAAGTTTGATTTGGACAAACCCTTCACCCAAAGTTTGAGCAATTGCAATGAGATGCTTGCCTAATAATATGAAAAAGAAACACACGGATGGTTTTTGGCAGAAGGTACCTGTCCTGTTTTGTACTGATTTTCTGCTCCAGTTGTCTCTTCTTGCCTTTCAGCTCAGACAGTTTCTTCTTCTTAGCACGCAGCTCATTATCACGGCGCTCTAGTCTGCCTTGTTGCTCACGAATGGCTGCCATCCGTTCATCAATTTTCTGAACATTACTCTGTGCTGCCTGTCAACGAGATGTCAAATGACACATTACCCCCAGGTTTCAGACAAGGCATAAGCTAGTCCCAGACTAAAATGCATGTGTGAGCTGTTTTAACAGAAAGCAGCTTGCACTGACATACATTTAAAAATATGTCAATGCCATTGTTTTGTCTCAAGATGCACACCAGTAATGGCCATTAATGGCCAGTAATATCATTGCGCCGCTGCACCCATGGTATGGCAGCAAAGTTCCTGGATTATTACGCAGGAATGAGAGTATAATCCCTAGCCATATCGGTCTAAAAAAAAAATCACAACTTTTCATTTTCAGTTGGTCTTAGTACACGATGTAACTATACACATCACAACATGTAAATAGGAAAATGTTGGTGTTATTTTGTCACTTATTGAGCAGTAGGCTAGATGGAGCTGTTTACCTTCAGTCTTTGTGCTAAGCTAGGCTAGCAGTGGGTGTGTCAGAGTTATGGTACGCACGGAGATGAGAATGGTATGTATGGACTTATCTAACTCTGGGGGATACGGTGAATAAGCTAAAGTCCCAAAAAGTTGGCGTGTTCCTTTAACTTCTGCACAAAATTGGAATATCGCATAAAAATTTGTTAATAAAATCACCGTTTCCATTCCATGTGTTCAAGAGAACAAAATCATTATTTCCTGGGAAATCGGTGCAAAATATCTGTGATAAAAATGGAAGTTGCTGCAATCAGGGAAGCAACTGCTAATGACGCTGTTATTTTGCATTCGGATGCCTGATGTTTGGAAACACAATCATGTGAGACGCTGCTGTGAGGGAATTAAACCAAATCATTCTGATGACAGACTTTAGCTCAGGCATTTCAGAACGACCAAACCAATATTTGAGATGCTGTACGATGCGATTGGTCCGCTGTTAGTCCAATTATCCAATCACATCCACTGTTGAGGCAAAATCATGAGTTTTTTTGTTGCACATCGAGTGATTTATCCGGTAAATGTGTTTCCATCATAGCTATGTCTTCTTATTGGGTTAAAAAAAAATGTATCCACTTCAATTGAGCGCATGTCTTTATGCACATTTTTAGAATATATGCACATCTTGGCATTTTCATACAGCTGTCTTTTTATGCAGGATCCCAAAATGTGCATAAAAATAGGTGTATAGAAAGATAGCTAGTGTGTGAGATGGGCTTCACTCACCCTCATTTGCACCTCCAGGTGGCGTCTCTCATCGACATCTACGGCCGTGGTGAGGAACTGTGAGGGCCGCAGGGCTGAGTTACTGGAGACCACGTTATTAGAGTAGGAGGACTTCTTCACGGTGTACTTCTCCTCTGCTGTGTAGATCATCCTCAACTGAACATCTCTTATCACCTGTCACAGAAAAATAAGAGGAAAAGTCTTTAGAACCCTATGGAATTAGTTTTATTTTTCCTAAATTCAGTTTTTTTCTCAAATTCCATGTTTTCCATTTTAATGGTTTAATGAAATTTCATTTAATAATAAAAACATCAAATCAATTGATTTCATAAAACTTTAAGAATTCAATCATTTTAACAAACAATTTTCAGAAATTCTGTGTTGTTTTATAATTTAATACGAATTTATTATATTAATTTGTTCATGTCCTCATACAGTGAGATGGCAGACGCTAAAAATAGGGCTGCATGAAATTGAAGAAAAATGTGTTAAGCGATATCTTGATGATGCGATATTCGATATGCAATACTGAAAATACTTAAAGTGAGTAAAATAAATTTAAATTATAAAAACTGAAAATGACAGCAAAATACAGTATGTTTTACATTCTTTTTGGGAAAAGAAAGCATCACTACAATTTCTGAAAGTGAACAGCAATGTTTCAGCATTACATAAGTAAAATCACATTAGTGTAAAAAATTTATTTTAAATACCAACATTTTGCTCACCTTGATAATATATAGTAATATCAACCTGAAAACTTAAAATAAAAATGAAATAAACAGTACTTTAAGTTTTTCAGGTAGGGCTACATTAGATCTATTTAACAGCAGCATTCCACCAAGAAACAATACAGAAACTGAATAATCAACTATAAAAATAAAACACTGCATAGTAGGGGTGGGCAATATACTGGTAGACACGATTAACCTTAAATCACAGGGCCCTAATCTTGCCAACTAAATGATGTCTATAAGGATTTTCGGTTAACGTCCCAGCTGAATGAAGGAGGACCCACCGTCTCGATCATGCTCTTGGTCTTCTCTGTTCCTACAGGTACATCATTGACTTTGTACTGATGGCACAAGTAACTCATAACCTCCTCAGGAGCATCAAACAGCTCGCGCAAGTACGAGAAGAAGCCATAATGCCTGCCAAAAAAAATTATATACACATAATAAATGCATATGCTAAAAATGAACTGAATAAGATGTCTTGGTACAGGTCAAGAAGAAGGTGTTACTTTAGAGTCTCGAGGGATCGTGACGGTGGTCTTCCAGAGCAGGACTCCATTGGAGCGATGACGCTGTTGACCCGTAGCTTCTGTGAGTCTCTCACCTGAAAAAACATGCCTCATCTTACTGATTTTACCTAATTAATCATCTATTATAGATATTTATTATGCTATTATTTTATTGCATTATCATATAAATTAAGGCTTTAAACTGTAAAAAGAAATGGCGCTTTACGCCATTGTTCATATAATATTTAGTTCCTGAGGTGAACAATCACTATTTTTCCTCCACTGACCATTAGTTGAAATTAAAATTAAAAAAAAAATTGTCAGCTTCACTCTAAGTAATAGACGGTAAGCTTCCCACCTCTGCCATGAACCTCTCCATGTCCTTCTGTTTCTGAAAGACGAAGGCTCTCAAGTCATTTACAGGAATGTGACTCTCAATGTATTTTGCGTGCCGAGCATCACGGACATTTATCTGGAAAAAAGAGTGAGAACATCAAACCAATCAGCTTGAACACCCATCTCCAGAAATCAGCAAGTGATCGGCTGCTGGGCTCTCACCACCAGCATCATGGGCTCGTGGACATTGCCTTCAAAACGGTCACGGTTATTCCTCAGCCACATGAGGGCGGTGTAGGTGTCACGGAAACGGCTGCGCAGTTTATCTTCTTTCACCTTCATCATGTCCTCCAGACTCCTCAGACGATTCTGCAAACCTTCAAAACAACCACCAACAAACTAAAAAGGAGTACAAGACTTAGTATGATGAATTGATATTCTAATTTTTAGTGGTTTCCCCACAACAGGCAAAGATATACACCATCATAACTCCAACATTTCCAGTTTATAAGACACATTTGTAACTTTTTCTTTGCTTTTAAAGTGAACTAAAATATTACGTATAAATTCTCCATAAGCTTCGTCTTTATCTCTGCGCAGGTCCAAACTCTCGCCCTCCAGTTTGGCTTTTTCTTCCTGGATGTTCCTCAGCTCTGCGTTAACAGCCTCGATCTGAGGCGTGACGTCCTCCATGCCGTCCATGTTCTGCAGATCCTTCTGCAGGTCTCTGATCATGAGCTGTGTGTGTCCAATCCGCTTCTGCCGGTCCGCCTCCTCCGTCTGCTTCAGACTCAGGTCCTGTCTGATGTCATCAACCTAGAGGTTGACAGAGGAGACAGTGATCAGTCAGTTTTTAATACAGTCTTTAATGGTGTTATAAAGCAGTGTTTCTCAACAGGTGGGTCGTAAGACCATTTTGAGCGGGTCATGGAGTACGTGAGCCTTAACAACGATTATTTTTTGTTATTGACGTGTTAATCAGGCTACTTGTCCGGTCGGGCAAGTAAAATTCTCTTTCACAAAAAAAAAAAAAAAAAAAAAAATTCTCTCTTCAGCTCTTTACACATTTTGTCACATGACAACGAAGTGCAGTGAAAGGGAGTGATTGTGCTAATATTAACCTAAAGTCTGCTTTAAAGTTAAGAGTGTAAAGATGATGTTTAAATGGTTGCGTGATAAAATGGTGGAGCGGTCACTGTATCTGCTCACATAAGGCACATACTGTGCATTTTCCGACCGGTTAATCGACGTATGACAACATCGGTAATACCGGTGTCACCGGAGGGGTGACAAAATGGTGTGGAACAAAGCGAGTGTTTTCAATGAATTCCTCTGGAAGTTAAGCATCCATATGCATGAACTGAAAACGCGCCAGTGGACACGCACCGTGAATGACAGTGCAGCCGTGCTCATTTTACTTAATTCTTAATTAGAATTAGCTCCAATTCGGGGGCAGCAGTTGCTTGAATGGTGGGTTTATTAGCCTATTATTCTCAATGAAAAACATAACAAAACAGTACAATGACAAACTCACTTAAATAGGCACTTTTACATTTCGCTTTGAAACCAAATCTTCCGGATCATCTTGTCTGTCAGCTCGTCGCTCTCGTGATGAATGTAATCTGACTCCTGCTGCGTTTGTGCTGCGACTCTCGCTCGGCTCACTCACACTGTATTGAACAGACATGTTCAGTTTTTAATTGTAGTGTCTGTTCTCTAACTGAACAAAATGATTTTATTACTATAAAAATCAAAAGGGCGGTGGGCAAGTGATGTAATCTGTGTTTTTGAACACCAGTAACACCAACTAATCGCAGCAAGCCTACTGTGCAGCAAAAGCGAATGTTGTCGCACCTCAACAATTATTTGCACTCGCACAAATGCTCCCAAATATATTTTGAGATCGCACCATATAAATTCCGGGCGCATTTGCAACCAAAATGGTCGCAATTTCGATTCTTGACTTCAATATAAAATGAAAAAATGCAACGTCGTAGTATTAACAATGTCATGAAATTGGCAACTTTGTTTTATTAACAAAAACTAGTTTAGGACTGCTATTTAATAGCCTCGCCTTACTGCTTATTCATCAGTAGGGGTGTAACGATACACTCGTGTCATGATTCAATATAAATATTCCCTCATTGCATTATTATACATTATATTCAACATTATATATAGTCATTTAATGTAATAATGTCACTGAAACACCATAAACAATTTTTTTTCCCCTCACGCAACTCTCCCGGTGCTCGCTATGTCCCGCCTCTCTCGCTATTAATGCACTATACATATAAGAATAAACCATCTAAAATGCTTTGAATAATCATACTACCAAAACTAAATGTGATTTAAATAATGTTTGCGCTCTCACTTTGCAGAATGCCGTTTCGGCAGCACATGCACTTCAGATGATCAAAGCAATCAATCACAGTTCTAATTGTTTCATAAGTGGTTCCTCTTTCAGAACAAACCTCTTTATTCCTCAGTTCAAGCTGATCATGTTTCTGTTTACATTTCTGAGACACCTCTCTGATACTGGCAGTCTGAAAAAAAAAAACAAAAAAAAACGGTGGCATTAATTTTATATAAAAAAGGAGATAAAACAGATTGTTGGTAATAAGGTTTGTGTTTTGTGCTGACCTTCTCTTTCATCTGCTGCTCGATGGGCTGCAGCTGACTCTCCACCGAGTGGATCTTTCTGAGCAGCGGCTCCTGAGCTTCTTTCAGCGACTTCAGCTTCCTTTTCATTTCCTCTCTTTCCTTCTTCACCCCCTCCAGCTCTTTACGTGTCGTTTCATACTCCTAAAATTGGAAACAGAATAGTTTAGAAATACATCCAGTATGCACACTTGATTTGATAAATGGGACAAATTTTCACTTAAAACTTGGCAAGTCAATAAGGCTTTTTATTGACACCTATTAGTGTGATGCAAATAAGCAAATCAATATGCAATATGCAAATTTTGGGACATTGCATAAAAAGATTGCTGGATGGAAATGCTAAAATGCACAAAAATTTTATTCACTCATTTGAGGTGGATAATTTTTTTTATCTGATAAGAAGACATGAGCATAAACTACTATGGAAACACAATTACTGAATATATTCCTCATTGCACTCCAAAAAATGCCAGAGGATGTGATTGGATAACTGGACTAACCAGAGGAGCAGTTTCATTGCACAGCATCTCAAATGTTGTTTTAGTCATTCTGAAATGCCTGAGCCAAAGTCTGTCATCAGAATGATTGGGTTTAATGACCTCCCAGAAATGTCTCACAATTGTGTTCATAAACACTAGCATCTGCCTCTGAACGCAACATAACAGCGTTTGTTACTATGTTTCATCTGTGCGCCCTGAGGCACATCTATTTTCATGTAGTGAAAAAAATCAGTGGCTTTCCTATGGAAGCTTGTTTCTACCACACACACACACAAAAAAAAAGTATATAAAAAATTAAGATAATTGCAACTTTTTATCGCAATTCAGACTTTTCTCATTTGAAATTAATCTATAATGAAGATTAATTTATAATCATTTTAGCACTAATGCAACAAAATTAAACACAACGAATGTACACAATTATGACTTATGATCAATACCAAAGAAGTCCACTCCGGTTTTGGGAAAGTTTAGCTTAGTAAGATCGGACACTCACCACCCAGGGTTTCTTCTTCTCTAACATCTGGATCCTGTCCAAGTGTCTCTTCTTTATGTAGTAACGTTCCACATCATGCTTGTTCCTCTCATTCCTCTGTTTGGCCTTCTCTAGGAAGTTAGCTTTCTCCTTACAGACATTCTGTTCAAGTACCACAAACAGCATAGAGTAAAATTAGATAAAAGGCCTAAACACAATATACTGGATTTCAATACAAGGAAAGCGTTTACCTCCAGTTCCCTCTCCTTGCTGCGAAACGTCTTGAGCTCACAGTGAAACTCATACATTTCTGGTGGGCCGACAGACTTCTCAGTGGCTTCAAGAAGCTCGATCTTACTCATTTTGGCAAACTCACCGACCTTCTCCTGTGACACCAGATCAAAGGTGGGAGTATTAATTAAAGAAGACCTATTATGCCATTTTACAAAGTCTTGATTTTGTTTTTGGGCTCTACTAGAATAGGTTTCCGTGCTTGAATGTAAAAATTAAAATCAAAATTTTTTTTTTTTTCACATATTTGGCATTGTTGCAGAACCTCTCTTCCTCAGTAACGCTCTTCCTGTCTCTATGATTCCCCTCCTTCTGAAAAGCTCAATGTGCTCTGATTGGTCAAATGGAACAGTGTGTTGAGATTGGTCAACAGCTTCAAGCGTGCTTGGGAAAGGTTACGCCCCTTGCCAGAACCACAATTTTCAAAACACTACTAACTAACTCAAATCAGGCCCTGCCCTTTTATTCTGGGTATGCCTTGGATACGTGAATGATTTAAATGGAATATTGTGACGTGTTCGTTCCCGACTACAAAATCAAGACTACAATGGAGGCGATTCAGGGAGTTCAGTCTAAGTTCCAAGTTCAAGTCAAATCTTTCAGCTAGCTATTGTAATTGTGTTTTGAAACATCAAAACTGATTACTTCTACTTCAAAATTGTCTAATAAAACACACTAGCTATGCTGTAGGCTGTGTGTAGCATGCATAGTAACCTATGGTGTAACCTGATGTACACCTCTCCAAAAAACGTAACAATGCGTCAATTCTACGCAGACCGCGCTATGATTGGTCTGCCAGAACCCTTCCATCAGGGGTTATCATGGTCCCTCTGCATGTGTAATTGCACATAGACGTGGACAACAACGCAGAAGTATAAATGAAAATCAACGCATAGCCCACAGCATAGAGGCTACGGCACAGGTCCGACACAGAAGTATAAAGCAGCCTTAAACAACGACACAAAAGAACAACATTCCAGTCTGTGTGGTTTGTGATAAGGCAATATAATAATGCACCCTGACTCAACAAACCGATCTGTCGGACAGTCATAAAATGTACATGTCCATCCAGTCTAGATGCAAGTTAACTTGATAAATTTGGATATTATATGCATATGTAAGAAAATTACTTGAAAAATTAAAAGGACATGGAAACATGTACTTCTTGAAAATGGACCGCAAGCAACAGTGCAGCTTACCTTTGGATTAATTGATTGCTCAAGGTAAGACGTGACTATATTGTTACAGCTTGTTATTAATTTATATAACGATACTTCTCCAATGAGTGATGAATATGCTTGCCTTCAGGCGCATCACATATGCATATAATAATGCTGGCTTGTTATGGTGTGTTTAGAGATTAACTGTAATATTTGCTGCTGCAGCACATATAGGGAATGAATAAATGAATGAGAAATGAACAGCAAAATGTTGTGTTTTATTCTGGTCAAGGGAAGGGGTACAAACCCGATTCCAAAAAAGTTGGGACACTGTACAAATTGTGAATAAAAAAGGAATGCAATAATTTACAAATCTCATAAACTTATATTTTATTCACAATAGAATATAGATAACATATCAAATATTGAAAGTGAGACATTTTGAAATGTCATGTCAAATATTGGCTCATTTTGGATTTCATGAGAGCTACACATTCCAAAAAAGTTGGGACAGGTAGCAATAAGAGGCCGGAAAAGTTAAAAGTACATATAAG
Organism: Paracanthobrama guichenoti; assembly: GCA_018749465.1. Taxonomy (NCBI): domain Eukaryota; kingdom Metazoa; phylum Chordata; class Actinopteri; order Cypriniformes; family Gobionidae; genus Paracanthobrama; species Paracanthobrama guichenoti. The sequence continues at coordinate 7,481,467 of CM031952.1, read as the reverse complement.
GAACAGCTGGAGGACCAATCTGCAACTTATTAGGTCAATTGGCAACATGATTGGGTATAAAAAGAGCCTCTCAGAGTGGCAGTGTCTTTCAGAAGTCAAGATGGGCTGAGGATCACCAATTCCCCCAATGCTGCGGCCAAAAATAGTGGAGCAATATCAGAAAGGAGTTTCTCAAAGAAAAACTGCAAAGAGTTTGAAGTTATCATCCTCTACAGTGCATAATATCATCCAAAGATTCAGAGAATCTGGAACAATCTCTGTGCGTAAGGGTCAAGGCCGGAAAACCATACTGGATGCCCGTGATCTTCGGGCCCTTAGATGGCACTGCATCACATACAGGAATGCCACTGTAATGGAAATCACAACATGGACTCAGGAATACTTCCAGAAAACATTGTCGGTGAACACAATCCACCGTGCCATTCGCCGTTGCCGGCTAAAACTCTATAGGTCAAAAAAGCCATATCTAAACATGATCCAGAAGCGCAGGCGTTTTCTCTGGGCCAAGGCTCATTTAAAATGGACTGTGGCAAAGTGGAAAACTGTTCTGTGGTCAGACCAATCAAAATTTGAAGTTCTTTTTGGAAAACTGGGACGCCATGTCATTTTTATTCACAATTTGTACAGTGTCCCAACTTTTTTGGAATCGGGTTTGTAATTAGTGACTTGTGTTACTTGTATTTTTCATGTGTCTCTGTCTTCAAGTCAAAGACAAGTCTCGAGTCAGCTGCTTACTAGTCGCACTTAAGTCGCACATTACACTCAAGATAGTTGAACATGGAATAAAGCATATGTCCGCTTTAAAATAAAAAAGTAGTTCTTCAAAACTTTACAGACATGTCTGGCAATATACATGCGATAAAAGCTCCTCATTATAATAACAGCACTCACCTGTGGCAGAAACTGGCACAAGTTCCCGACCTGAATGTGCAGCTCTTTCACAGCCTCCTCCACAGCCTTTTGACTGGCGTGTTTTTTATTGAGCATCCATGACGACTGATTGTTCTCCACCTGGATCTCTCTGGTGATTATCAAGTTTCCACTCGCTCTGTATCTGGACACAAAGAAAAGCAGAGATGAACTGAGCATCTCTATGTCTCTCCAAGCACTTTTGGAAATGAAAATTGTACAAAAATATAAAATATATATATATATATATACATACTTACAACTCGATTTCAACTGAACCTTTATTACACCCTCGCTTCACATACAGACCAACCTAGAGAAAAAAATCTAGTTAATTTATTATTTATTACTTTAATATCATTGATATACTATTATAATTTTTATTCATATTGATATGTTTATATTTTACTAAAGTTTTAGTAATTTGTTGTGTTTTTGTCTTTTCTTGGGTTTTAGAAGTCTAGTTTTTATACATTTTTATTTCAGTTTTAGCCATTTATTAATAGAAATTAATGGAAATTAAACTAAATGAAAATGAGATATTTTTTGATATGCAAATAGCTGACATGAAATGAGTTTATCTTTTATCATTTTATTCCAAGTAATGAAAATGTTTATTTATGGTATTGGTTTTAGTTAGCGATAAAACCTTATATGAGATAAGGTGTTTCTGAATGTAAAATCTGACAACTGTTTTCAAAAAGAAAACATTTTCAGTATCATACTTTAGGTAAAGTGCTAACAAATTCCTTAAAATGTAATTTTTTTTGTTAAATTAAGTCTAAAACATTCTATTCCTCATGGGACCCCTTGGGATTTCAATTTCACATTAGATGTAAAAACTCCCTTTCTAGTATCCCTGCTAATATCATGTAAAAGTTGAGATTTACTGGCTTGTACACTTGTACAAATGCAAAATTATCATTTACATATATTTGTGAATACTCTGTGTGTGTGTGTGTGTGTGTGTGTGTGTGTGTGTGTGTGTGTGTGTGTGTGTGTGTGTGTGTGTGTGTGTACTAAACTACACATTTATGATCAGTTGATGTGAAATGACTGGAAGTGTTCATTACACTTTTACAATCTAAAACAGGTTTGAAGTCTTAACACAAGCTGTCAGGTAGCTCTCGGGAGCGACTCGCCTTGTCCCCTCGGCCCAGGACGGCTGTTTTTCCAGCCAGGCCCAGGCAGATGGCGCACACGATGCTGGACTTCCCTGTACCATTGGCTCCCACGATCATGTTGAGTTTGGGCCCAGGGAAAACTTCTGAATGATCGTACGTGCTAAGAACAGAGATAACCGTAATTACAAACATGATTCAGCTAGACTGAATTTGACAATACTTACAGGGCACTTACAGGAAGTTACGCATGGTGATGCGGATGATAGAGCCCTCCACGAAACCACCTGCGTGGCCATTTGTGCTGGTGGAGGGAGTCGCTTCGCGGTTGGAGGGCTGTGAGTTGGTTAATTCGTGACTTATTCGTTTTCTTTTCTGCGGCAGGTCCATTTCACATCCCACTGACGATTGATAGCAAACGGTGTCACATCACTTTCGTTTCGCGCCTGTGTTGTGAGTAGGTCGCCGTGTGATTGGCTCACAGTAGTCACATGACGGTGTATGTGTGTTATGGGGGATTTGTGCTCATAAGCACTAGATGGCAGTAAAGTTTACCCTGCGATTGACTACATTTAGCATACTAACAAACTATCTCATTTCTACAGCATGTAGTACTATGGACAGGACGCGAGTTTTATGTACTTTCAAATGACGTTTTGCCAAAATGTGCAGCATTTTTGCTTATTATGTTGTGCATAAATAAAAAAACTAGTACTCTTAACCATTACTCTTACCATTTCTACAGCATGTAGAAATTGTCTAACGTGTCAAGGTTCCTCAAAGTTATGAACAAACTTTCTTCCAGTATTGTTAATAATGTTAATAATTTTCTGTTATATATTCAGAAAACATAACATTTCTATAACTTAATAGGAACGTTAGCAAAACGTTCTTGCAACATATTTTCTTAGCTTTTGTATATATATATATATATATATATATATATATATATATATATATATATATATATATATATATATATATATATATATATATATATATATATATATATATATATATACACACACACCAATCAGGCATAAGATTATGATGGGTAAAGTGAATAACATTGATTATTTCGTCATCACTGCACCTGTTAGTGGGTGAGATCTATTAGGCATAAGTGAACATTTTGTCCTCAATGTGTTAGAAGCAGGAAAAATGGGCAAGCGTAAGGATTTGAGCGAGTTTGACAAGGGCCAAATAGTGATGGCTGGGTCAGAGCATCTCCAAAACTGCAGCTCTTGTGGGGTGTTCCTGGTCTGCAGTGGTCAGTATCTATCAAAAGTATTTCAAGGAAGGAACAATGGTGAACACAGTTTGTTGCGTATGGAGGTGCATAGCCACAAACCAGTCAGGGTGCCCATGCTAACCCCTGTCCAACGCCAAAAGCGGCAACAGTGGGTATGTGAGCATCAAAACTGGACCACAGAGCAATGGAAGAGGGTGGTCTGGTCTGATGAATCACGTTTTCTTTTACACCACGTGGATGGCTGGGTGCGTGTGCGTCGCTTATCTGGGGAACACATGGCACCAGGATGCACTATGGGAAGAAAGCAAGCTGGTGGAGGCAGTGTGATGCTTTGAGCAATGTTCTGCTGGGAAACCTTGGGTCCTGCCATCCATGTGGATGTTACTTTGACACATACCACCTACCTAAGCATTGTTGCAGACCATGTACACCCTTTCTTGGAAACGGTATTCCCTGGTGGCTGTGGCCTCTTCCAGCAGGATAATGCGCCCTGCCACAAGGCAAAAATGTTTCAGGAATAGTTTGAGGAGCACAACAATGAATTTGAGGTGTTGACTAGGCCTCCAAATTCCCCAGATCTCAATCCAATCGAGCATCTGTGGGATGTGCTGAACAAACAAGTCCGATCCATGGAGGCCCCACCTCACAACTTACGGGACTTAAAGGATCTGCTGCTAACATCTTGGTGCCAAGCACACCTTCAGGGGTCTAGTGGAGTCCATGCCTCGATGGATCAGGGCTGTTTTGGCAGCAAAAGGGGGACCGATACAATAATGTTATGCCTGATCGGTGTATATAATGCATAATGATCTATATAGATTCAACTGTTTTCTCACAGGCGGCTGATTTCCTACCTAGTTGTTTTGCTAGTTTCATGTCTCTCACATCACTTTGTACTCTCATTCTTCTCACAATAAAATAACGCATTCATATTTCATGTCCATTTATTTGTGTATTTCAGATGTGTAATAGGCAAGATAATGTATAGTCAGTGGGTCATTATTACAAAAGAATAGGATAATCAGGTATAGTTGTTACATTTATAGCTCTTACGCATTACATATTACACCCTTACGTATAATGAAGGGCTAACGTTTATTCACATATTCAAATAGGAATCTCTTTAATTTTTTTAAGTTTTATTTGACATTAAAAAAGTGTCCCTTATTTAAACTAGCAAATAAGACATCTGTAAAAGGGCTTCCTATGTGACTAATATGGTTTCCATCTTTAATAATGTATCCAATGTATTAAGAATAGTTCATGAGTCAAACAAGGAAAGTTTGCAGGTGATCAGATATGATCATAATGCAGTCGTCTCCTTCCCTTTAGTCCTCACAGAGCTCTGCACTCCAGCTGTACTGTCACATGCTTTATGTTTTCTCTCTTCGACATTCTATTCTTTCTCTCTTTGTTATTTAAAACTCATTGACTGAATGTCATTATTATTTCCAGAGAGGCTCAGATGGGGGATATGGTCATCAGCATATTCTGTGTGGATAAAAGGATGAAAAGTATGAAAAGATGTTCATGGTAATGTGAATAACAGATTTATTTGATGCTCAACCTGAATACCATGAATACCTCTGCATGGTCCCCTTTCAAAAATAACATCATCGATTGCAATATCACTCCTTACTGATGCACCTCTGGTGGCTTCAAACACAATCTAAGTATGCAGACAAATAGACATAATATATTCATGAAAATTACATCGATTGAATGTTGACTAAATGCTAAACAATTATTATTATTATTATTTAAAGTAGCTCTTAACTGACAGGTCGCCACCAATTATTGTTGGGCTTATGCAGTTCTTGGTAAAATTAATTTTTGTATGTTGAATAATTTTGGTACTGTGTAAAATTTGGGTCCTGAAGGAAAACCACTTGTGAAGCACTAATGCAGTTTCATGTAACTAACCTGGTGTTGTTGGTCATATTGGTAGTTTACTGATGCTCTAAGCCAGGAGATGCCCTGTTCTCCGTGGCTTGTCCACAATAATTTGTCCTCCTTTTCTTGTCCATTCTGGAGGTAAACACTCAGCTGGCCAATCCCTGATCCATACATATGGTAGTAGAACTGCAAGCACTGTGGTTCTCTAGAGCCGCGCAGAGAGCTGGAGAGCAGGCGCGCTTTGTGACCGGGCAGCATCACTGATGCCTCAATGTGCAAATAATGACCTAAAGATAGATATGTATGTCCCAGATACAATAAAATTAGATTAATACAGAAAATAATTGTGTTGTGTCCCTCTGTATTACATGAATAAAAATAATGTTTACAATAATAGATGTCTATGGTGCAAGGTACATGCTTGTGAATTAGAAGTGCACTTGAATGTGCGCTTGTAGTGTACTTCAGATCTAAAAAGTATGTTTTTAAAAACTGTACTTGCAGATAATACAGTATTAATGAAAAAAAGTGTACTTAGAGAGAAAATATGTTATGTAGTAAAATTTCAAGTTTTACATTAAACTAGAACTCACTATTACACACTCCATATGGCTCCAGGGAGTTCAATACATCATATGTCGACTTCGACATCGACTTGCGTACAGCCGTTACCGGAAGCCAGTGATTATAGTTTATAAAGTTATACAAATTTATATTTTTCTTACAAAAACGCATCACTTTGCTTCAGAAGGCCTTTATTAACCCCCTGGAGCCGTATGGATTATTTTTATGATGGATGGATGTGCTTTTTTGGGCTTCAAAAAACAAGGTACCATTCACTCCCATTATAAAGCTTGGAGGAGAGAAACTCTAATTGTGTTTGGCTGAAAGAAGGAAGTTATATACACCTACGATGGCTTGAGGGGAGTAAATCATGGGATAATTTTCATTTTGGGGTGAACTAACTAACCCTTTAATGGTTCCATGAAGAACTTTTATCATCCATTGCACAAAAGGTTCTTTATTGTTCTTTAGACTTTTCAAATGTTCTTCACACTAAGAAAACACGGTTCCTTTAAGAACTGTTCACTGAAAGGTTCTTTGGGGAACCAAAAAAAAGTTATTGTATGGCATCACTGCGAAAAGCCCTCTTTTGCAACCTTTATTTTTTTTACAGTGTAAGTGACAAGTGTTTGAAGCTCACCCACTCCAGTGGTGTGGTCTCCTCTTGGCCCTGTGTAGGATGTTGGCGTGGGTCCCCTGGCCAGCATCCAGTCGCCTGAGTCTCCTTCCTTATCCTGAGTGTATCCACAGAGACCAGTCTCAAAGTCACAGTGAGACAGGACTGACAGAGAAGATGCTGTAACGAAAATATCAAGGAATCAATTGTAAGATTCACAATGACGATTCATGATTCACATGCAAAAAATTTTGTTAATAAATGAAGCTTGTTTACCTAACAGTGCGCAGTCCCCAAGGGTGACTTTAATGTCATCGAGACCAACAGAACCACAACTCCAAACATTTTTGCATGTACTGATGAAAACCACCTTCATCACCCAGATGTAGATGTAGAAATTAACACATAATGACAAATAAGATTAATAATAACATATATATATATATATATATATCCTAATATATATATAGTATATATATATATATATATACACACACACTTACCTAAAGGATTATTAGGAACACCATACTAATATTGTGTTTGACCCCCTTTCACCTTCAGAACAGCCTTAATTCTACGTGGCATTGATTCAACAAGGTGCTGAAAGCATTCTTTAGAAATGTTGGCCCATATTGATAGGATAGCATCTTGCAGTTGATGGAGATTTGTGGGATGCACATCCAGGGCACGAAGCTCCCGTTCCACCACATCCCAAAGATGCTCTATTGGGTTGAGATCTGGTGACTGTGGGGGCCATTTTAGTACAGTGAACACATTGTCATGTTCAAGAAACCAATTTTAAATAATTCGAGCTTTGTGACATGGTGCATTAATCCTGCTGGAAGTAGCCATCAGAGAATGGGTACATGGTGGTCATAAAGGGATGGACATGGTCAGAAACAATGCTCAGGTAGGCCATGGCATTTAAACGATGCCCAATTGGCACTAAGGGGCCTAAAGTGTGCCAAGAAAACATCCCCCACACCATTACACCACCACCACCAGCCTGCACAGTGGTAACAAGGCATGATGGATCCATGTTCTCATTCTGTTTACTCCAAATTCTGACTTTACCATCTGAATGTCTCAACATAAATCGAGACTCATCAGACCAGGCAACATTTTTCCAGTCTTCAACTGTCCAATTTTGGTGCGCTTGTGCAAATTGTAGCCTCTTTTTCCTATTTGTAGTGGAGATGAGTGGTACCCGGTGGGGTCTTCTGCTGTTGTAGCCCATCCGCCTCAAGGTTGTGCGTGTTGTGGCTTCACAAATGCTTTGCTGCATACCTTGGTTGTAACAAGTGGTTATTTCAGTCAAAGTTGCTCTTCTATCAACTTGAATCAGTCGGCCCATTCTCCTCTGACCTCTAACATCAACAAGGCATTTTCGCCCACAGGACTGCCGCATACTGGATGTTTTTCCCTTTTCACACCATTCTTTGTAAACCCTAGAAATGGTTGTGTGTGTGAAAATCCCAGTAACTGAGCAGATTGTGAAATACTCAGACTGGCCCGTCTGGCACCAACAACCATGCCACGCTCAAAATTGACCAGGACCACACCCCTAAATGCATTGAAGCAACTGCCATGTGATTGGTTGATTAGATAATTGCATTAATGAGAAATTGAACAGGTGTTCCTAATAATCCTTTAGGTGAGTGTATATATAATATTTAAAAAGTAAAACTCATGGTATGGGGCAATGAATTTACTGTATGAATAATCCTCAGACCGTCTTATTTTTCCAGATGTTATAATGGTTTATTTCTCTAAATCTGGGTCTTACTGTAATGAAAGTCATGTGAGGCATAAACCTTGCTAACAGATGCTAGAGCACTGGGCAAAATGTGTGTCCAGTTAAATGGAAGTCATCTGAGATTCTGCATGTCTCTTAAATACCCTGTGAAATGCATTCTTCTTCCTGACTTGATGTATTTCCTTATGAGCCAATTGTCTTTGGTATTCATTTATGTACTTATGCATTTGTATACTTTTATATTGCTTGACGTCATTGCTAAATATAATTGCTGGTAAAGGGCTTGGGACTGTACATCCATTGTGAAGATGTCATATAGATGTCAATAGAAATGTCATTTTTATTGAAACTTGTATGTCATGTATTTAAATATATTCATGATTATACATTTATAATGATGAAGTTGCAGTTAGTATATATATAAATATATTAACTTTAAATGTAATTGTCATGTTCTGTTTAGTTTCATTTTCCATTGTTCCGCACATGTTTGATGTTAATGAGTAGTGTTTGCTTCGTATATTCTGCGTTCATTAAAGTCTGTTTGTATTCTGCATTGCACTTAGATCTTGATATTATACCGAAAATGTGACAGAACACCGAACCACAGGAAAGGATCAAAACAAAAAAAATGGTCTTGCCTATGGTCTGTCTTCTCCACCTTGAACAGGAGGACCATTCCCTCGAGCACCACACTAGGGCTTTTTCTGCCGTGATCTGCACACTATTAAGACCGCTCGCTCTGCGTACTCTATCACACCAGGACTTCAGGGTCTCCAGCTGCTCTTCGACCCTCCACCCCTCTGGCTCTGCTGGGCTCTTCCTTCCTTCTGGTTTACACATTGAACTCGGCCTCACCGTCTCCGCTCTAGTCTGCCAAGCACACATCTCCACCTTGGTCACACGTGCCTGCAGATCCTCCTTGGCCCTCAAGGCCTTCTCTGTCTGGGACTCCACCTCTGTCGATCAGGTTCCTGGCTCCTCCCTCCATCGGTTCTGCTGTGGGCCTTCATCCTAACTCTTCTCTGTGAATTTCTCCTCCTTCTTCCTCAGTCATCTCCTCCCTCTGTCATCTCTTCCATGATGTTCCAAGCTCCTCTTGGGTCTCGTCTGTCTTCGCCTGCCCCTCGTCCTCGTCCTCGTCCTCTGTTGTTACATGTTACGGCACGAGGATGCACATTCCAGAAGGGGAGTGTTATGTCATGTTTGTTTAGTTTCATTTTCCAAGTTTCTGTTTGCCTAAGTTCTTGTTCCTTGTTTGCATGGCTTTTACCATGGCTCCTTATCGAGTTTTGCACCCGTTCCTAATTCTGTTGATTGTCATTCTGTGTGTATTTATTCCCTCAGTTCTTTCTATTCATTGGCTGAATACAAAATCGCCACCTATACCCTCAAATAGAGCATTATTTGAGGGGACAGCTATTTGTAGTGGTCTCTGAAACCAGTGGATGTTATCGTGTGCACTCGCAATAACAAGTAATTGAGGGTTTAGGGGGCGATTTAAGATTTAGCCATTGTTCAGAGTTGTCAACATCTATGTTAATGTGTAGTGTTTGCATCACATATTGTTAGCTGAAATCTCCTTGTATCTTGGTCATTCTGCATCATGCTTCTTTCTTGCGATTATACTACACAGTGTATGCGACTGTAATATTAAAAAACAGACTACATTTAAAATTATGATCAAGGACTTTAGTATGTTAGTCAACATATCAAAGTTTACTTCTTTAAAGCACGACAACTGATTACAGTTTTAAAATTGACTTAAGATGTGAAGTACACTATACAGGTGCTGGTCATGTAATTAGAATATCATCAAAAAGTTTATTTATTTCACTAATTCCATTCAAAAAGTGAAACTTGTATATTATATTCATTCATCACACACAGACTGATATATTTCAAATGTTTATTTATTTTAATTTTGATGATTATAACTGACAACTAAGGAAAATCCCAAATTTAGAATCTCAGAAAATTAGAATATTGTGAAAAGGTTGAATAATGAAGACACCTGGTGCCACACTCTAATCAGCTGATGAACTCAAAACACCTGCAAAGGCCTTTAAATGGGCTCTCAGTCTAGTTCTGTAAGCTACACAATCATGGGGAAGACTGCTGACTTGACAGCTGTCCAAAAGACGACCATTGACACCTTGCACAAGAAGGGCAAGACACAATAGGTCATTGCAAAAGAGGCTGGCTCTGTGTCCAAGCACATTAATAGAGAGGCCAAGGGAAGGAAAAGATGTGGTAGAAAAAAGTGTACAAGCAATAGGTATAACCGCACCCTGGAGAGGATTGTGAAACAAAACCCATTCAAAAATGTGGAGGAGATTCACAAAGAGTGGACTGCAGCTGGAGTCAGTGCTTCAAGAACCACAATGCACAGACGCATGCAAGACATGGGTTTCAGCTGTCGCATTCCTTGAGTCAAGCCACTCCTGAACAACAGACAGCGTCTCGCCTGGGCTAAAGACAAAAAGGACTGGACTGCTGCTGAGTGCTCCAAAGTTATGTTCTCTGATGAAAGTAAATCAGGGTCCCAGAGTCTGGAGGAAGAGAGGAGAGGCACACAATCCATGTTGCTTGAGGTCCAGTGTAAAGTTTCCATAGTCAGTGATGGTTTGGGGTGCCATGTCATCTGCTGGTGTTGGTCCACTGTGTTTTCTGAGGTCCAAGGTCAACGCAGCTGTATACCAGGAAGTTTTAGAGCACTTCATGCTTCCTGCTGCTGACCAACTTTATGGAGATGCAGATTTCATTTTCCAACAGGACTTGGCACCTGCACACAGTGCCAAAGCAACCAGTACCTGGTTTAAGGACCATGGTATCCCTGTTCTTAATTGGCCAGCAAACTCGCCTGACCTTAACCCAATAGAAAATCTATGGGGTATTGTGAAGAGGAAGATGCGATATGCCAGACCCAACAATGCAGAAGAGCTGAAGGCCACTATCAGAGCAACCTGGGCTCTCATAACACCTGAGCAGTGCCACAGACTGATCGACTCCATGCCACGCCGCATTGCTGCAGTAATTCAGGCAAAAGGAGCCCCAACTAAGTATTGAGTGCTGTACATGCTCATACTTTTCAGCTGGCCAAGATTTCTAAAAATCCTTTCCTTGTATTGGTCTTAAGTAATATTCTAATTTTCTGAGATACTGAATTTGGGATTTTCCTTTGTTGTCAGTTATAATCATCAAAATTAAAAGAAATAAACATTTGAAATATATCAGTCTGTGTGTAATGAATGAATATAATATACAATATTAAAACAGACATACGGAAAAAAAAAAAATTATATATATATATATATATATATATATATATATATATATATATATATATATATATATATATATATATATATATATATATATATATATATATATATATATATATATATATATATATTATATATATATATATATATATATATATATATATATATATATATATATATATATATATATATATATATATATATATATATATATATATATATATATATATATATATATATATATATATATATATATATATATATATATATATACACACACACATAGCAAGTAGACAAGCAATAGCAAGAGAGGTGAACTAAAGACTTATCTTACCTGAGCATTCTTCTGACTTTGAATGGTTAGTTCAACTGCAATCCAAACATTTCTTATCTTCTCATTCTGGCTCCATATTTGTTCTTGTTTAGTACCATCACTGTAATGCAGATACGCTGAGAGGACTTGATCTGTTCCACTAAGACCTCGCAAGGAATAGAAGAACTTCAGGCAGTATTTCTGATTCCCTGGCATTGCCGGCCCAAACAAACGGCTGATGTATCCAGACTGTAAACCGAAGCGTGAATTTGCCATCAAAAAGGATCCTGTTCAGAAAGAACAACTATTTTTAGCCCTTTTTATGCAATTAACAATTCTTTAATTAGTAATTTTATATACACTATCGTTCAAAAGTTTGGGGTCTGTAAGATTTTTTTTAAATGTTTTTGAAAAAAGTCTCCTATGCTCACCCCAAACTTTGACCGGTAGTGTACATTATATGTACACTCTAAAAAATGCTGGGTTAAAAACAACCCAAGTTGGGTTGAAAATGGACTAATCCAGCGATTGGGTTGTTTTAACCCAGTAAATGGGTTGTTTTAACCCAGCAGTTGGGTTAAATGTTTGCTTAAAACAACCCAATCACTGGGTTAGTCCATTTTCAACCCAACTTGAGTTGTTTTTAACCCAGCATTTTTTAGAGTGTAGCTGTACCTGCTCCTGTCGTATGGTCTCCAGCGCTGTAGATGTTGGGCCTGATAGACACTCTCTTCCACAGTGAACTACCCATCAGTGTCTGGACATACTGACAATATCCTGACTCAAAGTCACAGTTTGCAATAGATGGATCAAACGTTGGCTCTGTGAAAACATACATTTTTAAGTGGTCTTGTATAAATTGGCTATTTTGGTATGGAACTGAGCTTTGAGGTGTTCAAACATACCTGTGCCTTCATTACAGAACTCTGGAGAGAAGGAAATGTCATCAAGAACCACGTATCCTCCATGAGGACTGTTGAACGCCACCTCAAACACCAACTGGTAAGATACACACACACACACATATAGAGGCTAGGGCTGTCAATTTTACATGTACTGTAATGAGATTAATTATTATGTTCAAAAATTAAATCAATAAATGATTTAAAATTAAAAGTCTAATTACATTTAATTTCATGTCTTAAAACACACAAAAATATAGTGATTAATTTAAGGCTGTTCTCAACAAATATTTTTATGTGACATGATACAGTTAATTTAATTCATTGTTTGGTATTTAATCGAAATAATTTGCTTACATTTTTATTCTTAGTTGACAGCCCTAATATATACTTTATTACAAACATCTTGTTTGTCCCTTAATATAAGTAATTAAGTGTTGGAATCATTATCAGACACTGGTCCAAAAAGAAAAAGAAAAAACTATTATAAAAGGCTAAATGGGTACAGCATACTTTGACATCTGGATGCAACATGTTAAGCATAAAATTGCAGACTGAAATCTATCCAGCTAACAGGAAACATTATCAGAACTTTGGATAACGTTCTCTTAAAGTTATGAACAAACATTCTTCCAGTTACGTTAATAGAACATTCAGAGTTATCTGGTCTTTAATAATGTTCTCAAAATGTTAACACAAATTGTTGTTTATACTTCATATTTTTTCTAGATGGATGTTAGTCTAATGTTTTAGAACGTCTAGAGAACATTGCAAAATGATCAAGTGGAATGTTCCTTAACGTTTTGAACTTTTAAAGAACATTCAGAAATAATGTTTAATGGGAAGGTTAGAAAAACATTCTTAGAACATATTTTAGTATTTTTGTTAGCTGGTATTTTCAAAGTCTGATCCATATTTGGCAGCTTATTCTGGCCTAGAACTCTTGTACAGGAAGAGACTGTTTGTCTGGTATGCAAAACAGCCAGTCAGAGTTTTATTTTGATGTGCCATGGTTGCATCTGAAATAGATTTTGGTAACACTTTACAATACGGGTGCACTAATATGCATTAAATAATGCTTAACTAATGCACAGATAATCATGAGTTAAAGGGACAGTTCACCAAAAAATGAAAATTAGCCCATGATTTACTCACACTCAAGCCATCCTAAGTGTATATGACTTTCTTCTTTCAGACGAATACAATCAGAGTTTTATATATATACATAAACAAAAATGTCCTGCCGCTTTATAATGGCAGTGAATGGCTGTCTCTGTTTTGAAGTCCATACCATACACAGCTCCAGGGGGTTAATAAAGGCCTTCTGAAGCGAAGTGATGCGTTTGTGTAAGAAAAAGATCCATATTTAAATCTTTACAATCTGTAATCTCTAACTGTCGTATGCGCGTTCACGAGAGACTGTTCCAGTTGAAACTGCTGAAACTGAAGCTGAATTACAGTTGCTTTGACCCGTTGTGGTAATTAACGCTTGAATTTACACTATTAGTTAATATAATATGTTATTAGGGAATTAATACATCATGACACATTTAACTAATAACAATTTATTGATTACTTGATCTATTAATCATATAGAATCTTCATTTGTTGCTGATGCAGTAATTATTAATAAATGGTTTCGTTCTTCATGAGTCATACATTAAGTCATGGTATCTGCGCATTAAGCATGAATTAATGCATATTAGTGCACCTGTATTGTAAAGTGTCACCAATAGATTTCCCCACAGTTATAGACCAGCATGATGTGGTTTATCAGTCCTTACCTCAATAGGATATGGAGCTTTCAGGTCCACTTGTACAGGTATCCAGACCCTGTCTTCTGGACTCCAGTCCACGTGGTTGTTTTCAGGTAGATCAGCTCTCCATAGTTCCTGATATTGTCCAGCTTGATCCCTGCTGAAAAGGGAGAACAGATGGTCCCCAGTATGATTCTGCTGGTACTGGAAGCTCAAGCAGCCCGACATGGGAAGGGTGGTCATCGGAGACACCAGCTTGGCCACCTCCTGGAAGCTTTTAGTGTCAGTAGGGTCCACATACATGTACTGACCTGTGTAAAGGAATAAAAGGGCATGACTGACAGATTCCGTAGCAGGATGTCAGAGAGTGTAACAGGAAGTGGGTCTTTCATGTATTTGCCCATAACTGACTTGTGCTGTCAAATTGTATTTTTAGATTATACGATTAAACGATACAACGTTATGCATTGTATAAGACACAACATTTTGTATATAATTTTTTTCGTCATAAGATCATAAGATAACATTTTTTAGATCATTTTAGTGTGTATAATATTAAAACACACTAAAACATTTTCATAAAAAATTCAATTCACATAACACTATACCATAAAACCTTTCTGTATACGATATAACTTTGTATTTATTTATTAATTATTTTTTGTAAATGACCATATCATAGAATATGTATTATATTAAATACATATAAAAATTATACATGTTATTGTAGAAATTCTATGCTGAAAAGCTGTTATATACAATTTTTGAATTTCAGAATTTATACAACATTTTCTATTGTACATGATTACAATATAAAAATCCAAATCATATAAAATTATACGACAACTTTTCTGAATATGATTTGTTTTGTGTTGTGTAAAATTATACAACTTATAAAAGATAATCGTATCATAGAATATGTATAAAATTAAATACAGATACAGTTTTTGGTATTGTATATATTTGGTATTGAATATATTTCATTATACAGGTATATTATTATACAAATCATAATCAATTATACTTGATTATGATTTATACATGAGACCATTTATTACAAAAAATTCTGTATATGATTTGTATAATATACATATTTATAAAATATATATACATATTTCCATGTCATCTATAATGTTTTTACATTGTATAAGATGTTACGCTAAATCTTTTTCATATCATATAGGGTAAAGCAGACTAACCTCTTTCATCTGTCAGTGTAGCGTCATCGGATCTTCCCACACGCCAGTTCATATGTCTGTTCCACTGGTTTGTGTATCCACACAGGTGAGCTTCTTCAAAATCACAATCTTTGGGGTCACATGACCAGGAAAAGGTTTAATTATTTTGCATGAAAAATGTAAATAACTACTTTGGAGCCCTCTAGCTCTGCAAGCCTTTTAAGGCCAATAACATTTGGGTACAATTTTGACTAACATAAGAACTGAGCAACAGCAATCTGGGTTCATTTAAAAGATTTTCTTTTGCCTCAGTAATGTGCACACGGACTGGTCCCTAGGAATAACCATCAAAACAGTTGAGAAAGAACAGCATCTTTTTTTCCATGGTTAGTAGTTCTTTTTATGTGGTTGGCCCTGATTTTGGCATGACATTATTAATTTTAAGAAGAAACAAACAAACAAAGTGAATAGTGAAAGGTTGCTGGGCTGTTCTGGGTGGATTCTAACATGCTGTTTACTGGCCCAAGTTAAAAGAGCACTAACCTATACAGTATTTGTCAGAGATCTTTATCTCAAAGATGGATACACTGCTGCCTTCTTCTTCTCCTAGTTTGCCTTCAATGACAATCTACAAATGTGGAGTGAACTTGTCATTATTCTCATATGACAACATTACATACATCAGCAAATCTAGTATACCCAGCTAACAAACATATGTTCCTAGAATGTTTTGTAAACGTGAGCTAAGTTAACTGAACAGTTCTCAAATCATCCAGTTTTTTTAAAAATGTTTTTTCTTGGTCATGTGAACGTTAATTACATTTTATCATTTTGCAAACATTATGGGAATGTTACTTTTGAATGTTCTCTGAACATTCTGAAACCAGTAGAAACATTTAAAAAATGTTAGATGAACATCCAACTAAAATATTTCAGGTAAAAAAAGTTCCATGATCGATGTATTAATGTACTGTTTCGAGAACATTATTAAATCCCAGATAACTTTGAACGAACATTCTGTTAACAATACTAGAACGTTTGTTCATAACCTTGAGAGAACCTTGCCAGAACGTTCTAAGAACGTTCCTTGTTAGCTGGGTATAAATAGCTCTCACCTTAAATGTTTCGGTAGAGTTCTGAAGGTCAATGCTGGCGATGAGCCAGCTGTCAGATGGGCTTTGGGCTGTCCAGAGCACCTGATCGAAACTCTCTCCGTCTGTGCGCTTCTGCACCTGAAGGGAAGCGCTGCCTGTGACCTGATAGACCATCCTGAAACAGCTCCAGTCCTGTTGGTCCACATCTGGACCCAAAAGAACCGCCTTTCCCTGGTCCTCCTGGTCAACTGTGATGAAGTGTCCTGAGTGTAGCCAAAGGAAAACAACATTCATGCCAAGAGTGCAAACAGCTGGGAAAGCAAAAAATGTTTTTAGCAGTGAGTCACGACATTACTATTATTTCATGGCTGAAATGCTAAAATACAGCCATCAAGCATCACATGTCGTGTGTGGGCTTCTTTTGTCTCCACATTTGTATTCAAGCCTTACATTTCTTCTTAATTTCCTCTGCTTCAATCAAAAGCAAATGATCCAGTGAGCTTGTGGAAATGTGATTCATGCCACGTATAAACACAACAGTTCAGTCCAGTAATGTGCTACTTCACTATCTCCAGATGCCGTAAATATCGAGGCAACGGCATCCAGATGTGAGTCTCACTAAACACGATTTCTTTACTTTTTTGGGCTTCCAATGCATGAAGTTAACGTTTTTTAACCTTGAAATCCATGTTTGGATTTTTACTTAATACTTCATTTTCTGCAGGGCTTCAAACAGTGCCAACCTCTATTCGGAATAACCCATGTGAAACACTGCTTTAAGCCTAAAAGTGGCCTTAAAGGGGTAGTTCACCCCCCAAAAAATACAATTCTGTCATTATTTGCTCATTCTCAAGTCATTCCAAACTGGTTTGACTGGTTCCATTCATCTAATACGGCTGCATAAAAATTCTTAAAAATGTCTCCTTTTCTCTTCCAAACAACGACAACAACAAACAGCATACACGTTTGGAATGGCATAATGTGTAATGTAATGACAACTGACAAAGAGTGAAGTGTGAAGAGTGAAGAGTGTCCAAGAAAAAAATGCCTTTATATATATACACTGATCAGGCATAACATTATGAGCTAATATTGTGTTGGTCCTCCTTTTGCTGCCAAAACAGCTCTAACCCATCAAGGCATGGACTCCACTAGACCCCTGAAGGTGTGCTGGCACCAAGATGTTAGCAGCAGATCCTTTAAGTCCTATAAGTTGCGAAGTGGGGCCTTCATGGATCAGGCTTGTTTGTTCAGCACATCCCACAGATGCTCGATTGGATTGAGATCTGGGAATTTGGAGGCCTAGTCAACACCTCAGACTTGTTGTGCTCCTCAAACCATTCCTGAACCATTTTTGCTTTGTGGCAGGGCGCATTATCCCAGTAGCTCCTCACTGCAGAACACGAGATCCAGGATCCAGACCCAGGTGGTGGAGACAGGTAGGTTATGTAAAGATGGAGGAGTTGGATCTAGATCCAACCTCGCTCCCTGGTTCTTGTGTTCTGCAGTGAAGACCATCTCCATTATCCTGCTGAAAGAGGCCACCAGGGAATACCGTTTCCATGAAAGGGTGTACATGGTCTCCAACAATGCTTAGGTAGGTGGTACGTGTCAAAGTAACATCCACATGGATGACAGGACCCAAGTTTTCCAGCAGAACATTGCCCAAAACAATGGAAGAATTTTTATATACATTTTATCATATGTATGTGAAAAGACATGTAATGTTTGTATTCAGGATGGTTTCATCTGGTTTTGAAAACTTTTTAAGCATTTTTAATTAAAATGTATATAGCCTCTAAAGGGACATGGTGAGGAAAAAAAAAATAAGGTGGGAGGAAAAATTATTTGTCAAGGCTTTTACGTTCACTCGTACAATGTTTGCATTCTGCCAAGAAACTTTGCGTTTGATCGGAAAGAACACACAAGTTTTGCAAGCGAACGCAAAGTTTCTTCAGGGAACCCAAAACTTTTGCAAGAGAACACAAAAGAATTAACATCATTTTTCCTCCCATCTAATTTTTTTATAAACTTTTCAAAAACAATTTTAAATATTTTTAAGGTAAAATTACTTTTTTTTTTTTTTTAACAAATCAATCAATTATTAATAAATAACAATCTGAACTCTTTCCTTATAAGTTTTTCAAATATTTATGACATTTTACCATAACGCCTATTTAGTTTTTTTCATTCATTTTTGATAATGATAATGCTAAACTGCTCAATAACATTTCCTTTTCAAAACTTTTCTTCTACATTATGATATCAGGACAGATGCACCACATCTTTACTCTATACCCTAAAAGTATCAAAGAGAATTTCAATTAAATTAAAAAACATATTAGCAGAAATTGTATTAAATTACATTTTTAATGTCTTTTAATAGATCTGCTAAAAAATTATCATAATGTCATTGACCCATAAACAAACATAAACATTCAGATATCATCCACTCATGTAATGGTGAACTTGACATCAAAATGCACTGCAATCATTCACAAGCTGCTGAAACTCACCGGACGGGTTGAGGGTCCAGCTGAGAAAGGCCGGGTCGGACATATAGTCACATATGCTCTCCTGAAAGCTACAGGAGCCTGACAGAAGCTCTGCTTTAACTGTCACTGCAGAAAAGAGCACAAACACACACTTATGCATGTACAATGATGGACACAGACAACGTCTCTGCATTGAGTCCTCACCAATCAAGCTCAGAACGTAGAAAGAAAGCATCTTCTCTCCTATGTTTTGTCCTGCAAAGATGAAATAAGATCTGTTTCAGCACAAGAGAACTAGAGAGATCTAGACTTCATTCTCTCATCCTGTCCGTCTTTCAAGTTGGCAGCGTATAACTGAAGCTCAGACGTGATCCTTCTATCTGGCTGCAGGAAAAGAAAAGGGGAGGGAAGGAGGAAGAGTGTTTCAGTAATGTTGACCAGATTCAGAGGTTCTCTTCCCTTACCTCAGAGCGGCTGACCGCTTCACCTTGAAACATACTTTCATATCATATCACATGGATATTTAGATCAGATCCATATGGAGCAGATCTTTGTTTTCTTTCTTTAATTCCACTATGGTACTGTGCCATCTGTAGAACCAAAATATATCTCTCTTCTCATGTTATTCAGGCAAGAATCCAGTAAGAACTGTGTTCTAGTTCTAAAACATTTGTTGATGATATGAGCACAACTGATTCAAGATTCAAGAGTTTTATTTGTCACATACACAGAATATATATATACAGAATATACAACCGGCAGTGACTGCATTGTATTTAAAGTCACCATGAAATACAATTTATTTATTTTTTTATTTTTTTATTTTTTTAATATTGCAGTATTTCTTATAAATGGTTTATCCGTGCACATCATCATTTTTCTTTTTTTTTATTCATGTGCCTCATAATCTTTAATCAAAATGACTTCCCCTCCCTCTTACAGCGTCTCTTCTCTTATGATGTGTTTACTGCGACGGTGGGGCAACCTGTCAATCACATGAGATCCACCAATAGCAAACCACAATCATCCAATCAATTCCACATGAACAAAATCAAGTCCCACCCTACATTTGTTCCAGAAGCCATTTCACTCTGATATATGTCACAATAGGGAAGAAAAGACTCATGACTTCCGTTCTGTGTTCTTATGAGACAAAGATATTCTGTCTGCTTGACACCAAATGAAAAAGTCTATTATAATACACTATATTGCCAAACGTAGTTGGACGCCTGCCTTTACATGCACATGAACTTAATCCATGGGGTTTAATATGGTGTTGGCCCACCCAGTTGCAGCTTCAACTGCATCCGACGCATTGCATTGCACTTGGTGATGTAAGGCTTGGATGCAGCTGCTCGGCCATGGAAACGTTCCATGAAGTTCTCCATGCACTGTTTTCGAGCTAATCTGAAGGCCATATGAAGGCCACTAATCTGAAGGCTAATCTGACCCCGCACTGTGATTTTACGTGGCCTACCGCTTTGTGGCGGAGTTACTGTTGTTCCCAATTGCTTCCACTTTGAGATAATGCCACTAACAGTTGACCGTGGAGTGTTTAGTAGTGAGGAAATTTCACCAATGGACTTATTACACAGGTGACAACCTATCATGGTACCACGCTTGAATTCACTGAGCTCCTGAGAGCGACCCATTCTTTCACAAATGTTTGTAGAAGCAGTCTGCATGCCTAGGTGCTTGAGTTTATACCCCTGTGGCCATGGAAGTGATTGGAACACCTGAATTCAATGATTTGGAGGGGTGTCCCAATACTTTTGGTAATATAGTGTATATCAAGTCACTTACTTTTCCGGCTGCCTTTATTTCCAATGGACCCTTTTCACAGACTGTGATGACGTACTTTCATATTTTTATATTTTAAAAATGTAATATACATTTATAAAACTATATTTTGTGTTATATTACCTTGGTGGTAAATTACACACAAAAAAAAAAAATGATGCAAAAAAATGATGCTGTAATCAGTCTCTATATATTCCTCTTTTGGAAATGTGTGGAAATGCTATGTATTTTTTCTTTTGCTATTGGCGCAAATAGGAATACAAAAAATATAGTTGCTTTTGTCTCCCATGCACTCCTATTATATTTTTACCTAACTATGAAGACTTCTGCTTCCGGGAAGCCCAGACATGTAAAAAAAAGAGTCCATAGTAATTTTTATCCAAATGAAATGGCTTCTGGAACAAGAACAAATGTAGGAAGGGGCTTGTTTTTGCACCTGGGGAACTGATTAGATGGTTGTGGTTTGCTATTGGTGGATCTCATATGAGTGACAGGTTGCTCCGCCCTCGTGTCAGTAAACACATCATCAGAGAAGAGAAGAGATGCTATAAGAGGAAGGGAAGTGATTCTGATTAAAAGTGATTTTTTTTTTTTTAATGTATGTGAATGCAAAACATTTAATTCATTAATTTATAATGAATACTGCAATATTCCATATAAAATAATTTTTGATTTCATGGTGACTTTAACTACAATTTATCTATACATTGTAACTAGAAACATGTTATGAAAGCACTAAGCAGGGAACGGATTAAGGGAAAGATTCTACTGGAAAAACGTACATATGTGATGAAGTATACAATTAACATTTTACAATATATGGGAGTTTATTTATAACATGCCATTTTTGGGCTGTTGAATTATGAATTATGAATCACTGAATGTTTAGAATTTAAATTTTCTTTTTATTGTGTGGATGTCTGAAAAAAAAAATTTTCTTAAAATGTCATTGTACACTTAATCAGTATTAGCTTCTGTACTAATTCTATGCTTTGTTTTTAAATTCTGTGTGATTTAATTTTACAAAATGTTTTATGTTTTTAAAATCTGTAAGAACTGAACTTGGAACAATGTTTCTCTTTCCACACACTCTTTTACAATTAGAGGATGAAGTCACACCATTGGGTGTTACGTCAAAGAAACCATAAATAATTAGAAGCTGAAGTCACACAATGCAGTCCACAGATGTAATGCCAACAGAATGTGACCCAGAGCCAGAGGAGGCTGGATTTCGGGCTATCTGAACTCAGCTGGATGGGTGGGATTCTTGACCTCATCAAGAAGTTCCTCTGGGAAGTCCTGGGAATTAACTGAATACACTATCACTGATTTCAGAATTGACATTTGTTTCAAATTAGGTCCGGTTTTGTGTTCCTCCCTCTGCATACACATTATTGATACAAGAAGTAATACTTCAGCAAACATACGTTTGCGTGACAAGACCTGAGGTGTCTGTCTAACAGACAGCTGCTTTTGCAGTGAGAGTTGAACATGTGGTCAAATAAGGTAAAAACAGTACATGATAAAACCAAGTTCATCTGTGTCCCACATGTAAAGCAGAATCCTCATGTGAAAATGGTAGAACCCTTATGAAAAGGTTTATTCAAGTGTTCAAGTATTCTAACTAAAAATAAGAAAGTATACTTTCAGTCTACTTTTATATACTTCTCAGAAATATACTTTATGTACTTCTCAGAAAAATACTTAAAAAGTATACCTGACAGAATATTTGGCCTATACCTGTACTCAATCTTTTGATCGAGATATACTTAAAAGTATAATTAAGTATTCAAAGTATAATTGGCTTATAATTGTGTTTAATCTTTTGATTGAGTAGATGATTAAATATACTTAAAATTTTTTTTTTTTTTTTTTTACATACAGTCTTATGAATCTTACATTGTTTAAAAATATTGATTAGAATATTGATATAAAACAGATATGTTCTTAATTCTGTGTATATGAATTTGTGTAGGCTAGTCCACTGGTAGTGTACATAGGAATTTTTATTTAATTTACTTTAACTTTACTTTTACTTTAAATAATTAAAAAAATTATACAGTAGGGGGCTCTATGACACATCTTCTAGTACGGAATATCCGGATCAAAACACAGGGGAAGAAGAAGCTGAAACAAGTGATAGAAGATTGCTCACGCAAATGTAAAATATGGAGGCTATATTTGAAGAAATTTTTTTTGCTCTGCAGCTGGACATAAAATAATTCCTGTGTTTGTGTGTAAAATTGGAAACATCCAGGATTGTTTAGTGCTACCCACTGCATATTTCATTTCATTAACAGAATATAAAATTTGCTATGCAGTTACAGTGAATGAGTGAATCCTGAACTGTATCAAACATTTATTGATTTGAGGATATTTATGTTCCCATAGGGTCTTGATGGCCTGCTGTTTTCTGACATCTAGCAATTATTTATAGGCTATCCCAGAATAGCATGCATGAATTGAAGCATGAAATGTATGGTGGTGACATAATTCTAAAAATATATAGGCCTACCTATTTTTTATAGAAATAAAAAAAATCCCTTGGTTAGTATTTTAGTTAAAAAGTTATTAAAGTGATACATTTTAACAAAAAATCAATATAATAATTTATATATTTTAAGTAAACAGTGAAATTTGTTTCTCAATTTATAAATAATTTTGGGATTCACATTTTGGACCAATGAGATTTCACTGTGGGTGGGGCTACCTAGTACTAAAAGAAATAAAAGCGAAATGGGACCTCTACACAAAACAATTTTCAACTGAAACTTTTTAGACGTTTTGACTGGTTAATGTACATGATAACAGTGTTTTAGGGGCCTGAAAACGCAAACTTTTGATTCAAAATGCAAGTTACAAGTTAAAATACAAGTTAAAACTATACCGTTATCGTGAAAACAGCGACATCATGTGAATGTGTATTACGTGTTCAGTCTATAGGCTGTAGTTTTTCTTTACAAAGTGACATCGCCATCTACTGGCCTGGCATGATTAATACAGCGTTTTTAATCGTTTCAGTGAATTTGTGGGAGCTAGGATCGTTTTAACAACGTTGTTGTCTGTACGTGATATAAAGTCGCAATTGCGAGTTAAAAAGTCATAATTGCGAGATATAAAGTCGTAATTGCGTGTTATAAAGTCAGAATTGCAAGTTTTAAAGCCGCAATTGCAAGGTTTAAAGTCATAATTGCGAGATATAAAGTCTCATCGATATAAATTAAACGAGATATGAAATGAACACTTTGACAAACGTGACATTAGATTTTAAAGGCGCAAACTTTGGATTCAAAGCAATAACTTTATTGTGAAAACGGCGATGTCATGCGAATGTGTATTATGTGTTCAAATGTGTTCGCCATCTACTGGCCTGGCATGAATAACACAGCGTTTTTTAATCGTTTCCGCGGATCCATGGGAACGGGGAGCGTTTTGACAATGTTGTCGTCTGTATGCGAAAAACACAAAAGAACATCATTGTCTTTTTAGTACTTCATTGTCGCGTAAACGTACCCTAAATGCTGTTTGACGCGGTCGGTTAAATGGAATTTATCACAGTGAGTGATGGACAGGAGCCTGGTTTCCATTACAGATTTGCGCAAAGCTTTTGCGATATTTTCTAAGTGTAGATAAAAATGTATTGCGAAACAATGGCGTTTCCATTAACCAATGTTATGTGACTAAAACATAAATTTTTCCTCTCGCGATAAGTCACTCAAACAAATCATGCACCGGATGTTAGTAGGTTTATGCATATTGCAGTCACCACACTAGCCATTATTTTTAATCGAAGGAGATGGAGGGGTGTTTATGCGACTTAATTGGGAGCGGGTGTTTCTGGGGGGTTATAGCCTACTACCTTTCACAGAGGAACTGTGGGTTCAGAATGATCATGTGACTTTTACGTATGACATGTAAATGCAGAAAAAATAATTTCCATTTTTTGCGAAATATAAATTTTCGAATTCAGTTCACATTTCAATTCACATTTATTTGTATAGCGCTTTTCACAATACATATCGTTTCAAAGCAGCTTCACAGAAAATGCATGCGTCAACATTAGCCTACAGTTTAAAGTGATTTGTCCACATTATGCATTTCAGAAATGTACATATACAAAGCACACAGATTAGCTAACAATGTATTATTAATCAATATAATAATTAAATTAAGGCACATAAATAAGTGAAATAAGAATACATGTTGTTAATGATTAGGGTATAGAAATGAGCATGAATTGCCTGAAAAAAAAAAAAAAAAATTCACTCATGCGAGCGTAAAAACTTTTTTGCAATATGGGAGTTTTTGCGAAATTGACGTGTTCCCATTGGGTGTATTTTCAATTCGCATTTTGAATGGTAATTAAACGGAGCTAGTGTGAACATCCACTTACAGTCCGGAGTTCTAATATGAGAAAGTAACATCTGAACATAATAATAACAATCTATGTATCTGTTGAGGAAGTGTAACTGGCTCAAAAGCACAAGACAGATGGTGCGATTTGTTGCGGGCTGGTTTGGGGGCAGGGAGGGTATTTGCTAGTGTGTAATCCGCTCTGATGTCACTGTATGCTGAAGGAGGGGTCTGAGATCCGCCGCTCCACTCGCCTAATCCTAGTGTGTGTTGATAAGAACAACCGACGAAGATGAAGGCAAGCCGAAAAGCTCTTCTTCATCGCTCGTGTTCATAACAGGTAAGTGTAACGGATGACACTGCAAACAGCTGTTTGGGTCCCGCTGTATGTCGTGTTTTTCTGACGGTACTTGATCGTACAGGAGCTGCACCTGCTGGATAAATTCACTGGGGAGGGAAGATGCGTTTGCCACAGCGCAGGCCCGCCACCTTAACAAATAACACGCTTTTAACTTTTATTACCAACGGAAAGTTTTCAAATTACACCGTTAAATCTTATTTTGGTGTTTTATTGTGTGTTTAATTGGAAAAAAAATCTTAATTTTATAATGTTGGGAGCGACGAAATTCCCAGATGGTTAGCGGTATCACCTGTCCGTTACTGCAGCAGTCAATAAACACATCGACAAACGTGGTTTTAAAGGCGCTTCTTTGATATTAAAATGAATAAGAAGCTAAATGTTTGTAGTGTTAATGGTAAAATAACACAATAATACCGGCTTTTGTCCAATATACAGGACAAAACATATTATCGATTTTACAGGACATATGTAATATTATGTTGTAAAGCCTACTGTATGAACAACGTTATAATTTACGGTGAAAATCTATACTTGCAGTGACAGGCCATCCGACAAGACATGTGCATGTAGCTACTTTAAAATATTAATAAAACGTAAACAAAATATACAGTGAAGTATACAGACGTCGCGTGAAGCATCAGATTTGATGCATTTTGTTATATAAAAGTTAGTTTAGTTATTACATATTATGGTGTTTTATTTTACAAAGTTAAATTGCTTAGTTAATCTTTATAGCATTGTTTTGCTGTTTATTTATAAGCCATATGGTTCATAAATATGCAGTATAGGTTTTGATTAACTTTATGTGACTTTCTGTTTTACCACCTGTATTATTAATATGGTATTCAATATACACTCACCTAAAGGATTATTAGGAACACCATACTAATACTGTGTTTGACCCCCTTTCACCTTCAGAACAGCCTTAATTCTACGTGCCATTGATTCAACAAGGTGCTGAAAGCATTCTTTAGAAATGTTGGCCCATATTGATAGGATAGCATCTTGCAGTTGATGGAGATTTGTGGGATGCACATCCAGGGCACGAAGCTCCCGTTCCACCACATCCCAAAGATGCTCTATTGGGTTGAGATCTGGTGACTGTGGGGGCCATTTTAGTACAGTGAACACATTGTCATGTTCAAGAAACCAATTTGAAATGATTCGAGCTTTGTGACATGGTGCATTATCCTGCTGGAAGTAGCCATCAGAGAATGGGTACATGGTGGTCATAAAGGGATGGACATGGTCAGAAACAATGCTCAGGTAGGCCGTGGCATTTAAACGATGCCTAATTGGCACTAAGGGGCCTAAAGTGTGCCAAGAAAACATCCCCCACACCATTACACCACCACCACCAGCCTGCACAGTGGTAACAAGGCATGATGGATCCATGTTCTCACTCTGTTTACGCCAAATTCTGACTCTACCATCTGAATGTCTCAACAGAAATCGAGACTCATCAGACCAGGCAACATTTTTCCAGTCTTCAACTGTCCAATTTTGGTGAGCTTGTGCAAATTGTAGCCTCTTTTTCCTATTTGTAGTGGAGATGAGTGGTACCCGGTGGGGTCTTCTGCTGTTGTAGCCCATCTGCCTCAAGGTTGTGCGTGTTGTGGCTTCACAAATGCTTTGCTGCATACCTCGGTTGTAACGAGTGGTTATTTCAGTCAAAGTTGCTCTTCTATCAGCTTGAATCAGTCGGCCCATTCTCCCATTCAGTATTTTCGCCCACAGGACTGCCGCATACTGGATGTTTTTCCCTTTTCACACCATTCTTTGTAAACCCTAGAAATGGTTGTGCGTGAAAATCCCAGTAACTGAGCAGATTGTGAAATACTCAGACCGGGCCCGTCTGGCACCAACAACCATGCCACGCTCAAAATTGCTTAAATCACCTTTCTTCCCCATTCTGACATTCAGTTTGGAGTTCAGGAGATTGTCTTGACCAGGACCACACCCCTAAATGCATTGAAGCAACTGCCATGTGATTGGTTGATTAGATAATTGCATTAATGAGAAATTGAATGGGTGTTCCTAATAATCCTTTAGGTGAGTGTATATTATAGTTGTTAAGTTATATTGATATTCTATGAGTTAATTATTTATACAGTCATGCACTATAAAACTATGAAAAAAATTGTCTTTATATTCTTTGAATTTCTAGCAACCACAGCTGTCAAGTTTTTTGTAGCATAACAGGATTTTACGATTGCAGTGGGATTTACATTTTACTTTTTTTTAAAATGACACTCATTGTTCATTAAACCTCCCATGCTTTACTGTATCTACTTGTACGTTAAACCTATAATTTAACCTATAAGTGTATTTCTTACACAGTTATACTAAATAATTGTAGAATGTAAAAATAAATATCGTTGGCTGGCAGCACTAGCAAATTTAACATATTTTTTAAGGTATTTGAAAATTATTTATATTAGGGAATATTGCAGTTTAATTTTTTGCCATCTGAAAGTGAGTGACACCACCTGCCACCGGAACTGCAGAGTGACCCTAATATTCACGCATACTCTCAGTTGTAAACAATACAAAGAGGCTGCATGCATGGTGAAAGTGAAGATCTCTGTTTAAATAGGGAGGTAAATCCCCTGGCTTTGGGTTTTTATGGGAGGTTTGACAGATGAATCTGCTGAACTCCAGGACCGGTGGAGTATGCAGCATGACGGCTGCCCACGGTGAGGCCATCTGTGACAGTGCCACTGCCATAAACCATGTCTCTGCAAAGGAACACAAACATGCAGTGTTTTACTCTGTCATTATACAGCCACATTGCTTGATTAGACATTAAGTGCATTTATAATTTACATTGATGGTATTATGTTTTTTTTGGTCATGATAATGTATCTGCTTCTAATATAACATGTTTTTACACATGTCTTGTAGGATATACAAGACCTTTTCTACTACCTATGATTTCTGCGTATCATTCAGGCTGTTCAGCAGCATCTAGACAATGAGCAGTGAGTGGGCGGAGCCATGAGCCATAGGGAGGAGCCAGAGGAGCCAGGTCTCAGAGGTCCTCCCCCTCATCACAGCAAGCAGCCCAATGGGACTCCTCTAGAGGGAGGTCGACCAAGATGGAGGCCATGCCAGCTGCACAATCCCGATGCAGAAAGCCAAGGCCACCACCATCATCACCATCAACCAGCCAACCAGCACCCATCTGGATCTAGCCAAGCTCCACCACGTCACCGTAGGCGGCATGTTCCAGGTCAAGCACAACGCAGGCGGACCGAGAGCGGAGATGCAGAAGCTAGAGCTGGCCAACAGCCTAAGCTGGGGGCGTCAAGACATCGTCAGAGAGGAGAGAGACCCCATCAGCACAGATACAGACAACAGCACAAAGAAGAAGAACAACAGGTGGTCAAAACGCCTCCAAAAGAACAAGCTTCAGAAGCATTATCTCCAGAAGATTCCTCTCAAGATTTGCTGACTCCATCTCCTCAGGATGAACCAATCACTGATAGACTGGATGGAAACAGTCCAGATCTACCCCATTCATCTGATACACAGATTGATCGTGATACAGATCCAGAACAGCCAGAGTCTTCAATGGAACAGTTGGAAGAGAAGGTTCAATGTGGAGAATCAAAGTTTGGTGAAGAGGAATTGGTGAAAGAGAACAAAGAGGAAGAGGACTATTCCAGAGAAACTCATGAACAAGATTATGTTCCACCTAAGATTACTTCAAAATGTCGACCTGAAAGTAAAAGAACCAGTCCATTAAGAGTAGATGTTCCACCATTCGCCACATCTCCGCACCAAATGATCAACAAACCTTTTTTTCAGACTCCACGAACCTTCCCTGAGACTCTTCGAAGCTACATCTCTGATCCAAAGCCAAACCCTACTCATTTTAACACCGGTTGCGCTCATACAAACAAGGATAAAGGGATTGATAGTCCCATGTCCCATGTTGAGGACCACCAAGATGATCTCTCAGACTGTAGTCCTGAAGCCTGCACTGATTTGTACCCTGAAGAGACTTCAGCAGAATATCAGACAGAATCATACCAATGCAACCTAACAGATCCTAATCCAGCCCTTGAGGGGCCACAGATGTACGAGAGGAACCAGAGCATGACCATGGATGAGTGTGATGACCAGTGCGACCCACAGGAAGACATCGATCTGCTTAGTTCAGTGGGCTCCAGGCTGCACTTCTATGATGAACAGTCAGGAGACGAAGCCGGAAGCTCAGGGAGAAGCAGAGCCCAGGTCAGGAAAACATCAAGCTCGACTAGCCTTTCACAGGAAGTTCACCCCCAAGAGGAGACATCGGAAACTAATTCATCTGATTTGCAGGTTGAAGTAGTGGAAAGACCTGATAATTCATACACTTCAGCCCAAGATCAAATAACAGAGTCTTGCAGAGCTACAGGAGATGCTGTTTCTTTGGCCATCAAGGATATTAGAGAAGCTATTGAGGAGGTTAAGACCAAGACGGTGCGTTCACCCTACACGCCTGACAAGATCACAGAGCCTGTGTGGGTGATGAGGCAGGATGTGAGCCCTGTTGAGGAGAACCATCCTCAACTATATCCTCAGATTCACTCATATCCACAGTCACCATGTCAGCCATCGCAGTCTTCTCCACAGTATGCGGTGAGTGAGTTTTCCTGCATAATTACCACAATTCCTTGTGATGAAGTTCCTTATGAAACTTTATTTTAAAGTTCCCCTATTATGCTATTTTAAAGGCTCCTAATTGTGTTTTGATGTCTCTAACAATAGGTTTACATGCATCCAAGGTCAAAAAACACTTTCATTTTCTCATAATATACATTGCAACATCCTCTCAAGGATTCAGTCTCTCTAAACCCCCCTCTCTTCTAAACATGTTGACAACACAAACCAAACTCTTCCAGTTTCAGCTACAGCTACAGTGTTTGAGGGTCAAAGTAGATGTTGTTCACCGGCAGAGAATGAACCATAGTCTGGAATTATGCAAATTTGTTACAAACCTACGTAGATCCGAGGAGGAAGTAAGACTGGAATTACTGGCGACTTGTTTCAGGCAGTTCAGAATCGCTCCTTTTCTTGGGTCTTGGGACTTGGGACACAGCTCGATTTATCACGTACTTTGATCTTTGAAACTTT
Source organism: Paracanthobrama guichenoti (assembly GCA_018749465.1). Taxonomy (NCBI): domain Eukaryota; kingdom Metazoa; phylum Chordata; class Actinopteri; order Cypriniformes; family Gobionidae; genus Paracanthobrama; species Paracanthobrama guichenoti. The sequence continues at coordinate 7,450,695 of CM031952.1, read as the reverse complement.
GCAGACCTTTTACATTCACAAACAGCAGTATTACACACTACATGAAAGGTAATATTCTAAAAAAGCACAATAGGTGCACGTTAAAAAGGCCACAATTAGGCATTTTTGCAGAATGATGCCAAAGTTTTTGTCATTTTTATTTTATAAGCATAGACAATAAAGTAAAATAATTTTGCGGCAAATATTGGAAAGAAAAATTTTAATGCCAGGCTTGCTGCGTCCATGGAAAACCTGCAGATGACAGGATTTTAAAATTGTAATTTCAGTCATGAAGTCATGAAAATTTGTAGTAAAATTTATATAGAGATTATACTTTTTAGTTATGCTTGGATGTAAAATATTTCAACAGCTAAAATTACTTTTTTGAAAGTGCAGTCGCTATAAAATAATCATTAAAAATCTTTAAATTATTTGTAATCATGAATGCATGCCTGGAAAAGTTGTGGAATTTCAATTGACAACACACGGTGGACTAGCCTGGATCATGCCAGCCGAATTTAGCCCCGCCCACAACATTTGAGGTCGGGAAGTTCGGTCTGGACTTGATCCGTTGTGGAGAAACTATGCTCGAAACCAGAGCTGTCTTCGGACCAATCAGATTGTCAGGGTGGGCTTTATACGTTGATGGATAGATGATCAACAGTAACGTAATCATCCACGTTATGGATGTAAGATTACATCTTTTGCATAACGTTTTTTTTGTGTCGCTCAAGTCAAGAGTATGGGGTCTCTGTAGAACAAAAGTGGGCATTTCTAAATGTGTGGGTGTTTTCAAACTGATGTGTGTTTATAAACTATGCAATGAAAATGATCCCCTTCACCCGACCCCACCCCACACTGTGATGTGGGCAAATCAGGTAACGCAGTGAAAAACGCCCCCCTGTTTATGGCCTCGCCCACTGATCCAGTAACTCCTATTACTAACCTGCAGAGACCTATACTTGCAAGTCAACATGCGTTGCTCTGATTGGTTGTAGGTCTATCCAGTTGAGTGCAGAGGCATTTTCTTTCCTGGTTCGGTTGAAACATGCCTCATAATCACAGCCCAATGGAGCAGTATCAGACTCATATTCTGACTAGAAGACTCATATTCCGACAGTAGGAATAGAAACCATAAATGTTTTTAGACATTATTTGAAGACTACTTCATTTCGTTATACTGTACTTGTACATGTGTAATGACAAATAAACTTGAAACTTGAAACTTGAAACTTGAAGTTCACATGGAACTTCTTTATACAGTTGATAGAACTGATGATAGAAGCTGTTGATAACAATATAGCATGCGTTCAACTGTAAATTAGACATTCAACAAGTGTGGTGATCATGCAACTTCTGATATTTAATAGCAGGGATTTCCTTCATTTTTACAGGCTCCAGTTCAAGATGCTGAACTTCCTTTGGGAGCAGAATCCTCTGGAGTCCATCATCAGGACCAGGACCTAGACGTCAGTCCCTGTGTGCCAAGTCAAGAGGTGAATTATTCTATTTGACTTGCAGCTGACACATTTTTGATTTATTCTTATACTTATTTCTTACAGTTTTACTGTAATTGTAACAATACTATGTTTTTGGTTCGCAGCCTAGGAGAAATTTGGCCTCTTTCCCTACATATGTTGATGGTAAGGTTAAGGAAACCAGGCTCTTATGATACGTGTCAAATAAGACTCATAAGGAATTTATTATCCTGCATTATCTTGTAAGATTGTAAGCCATTTGAATGTAAGACTGTCTCATGTTATTTTAAATATTGCTTTAAACAATATTGGTATTATTAAATATGTTTTATTATTAATAATCTTTTGCTTAAATATAACAAGATGTTAATAACTGCCAATGTTATTATAGTTAACTAAAGTTGAAACTACAACCATTTTAATGCATGAAAATTGAAATAAAATATAAAAAGCTTGAACTTTTTTAGCTAGTTGCCAAGGCAATTTATTAATTTTAATTTATGTATTATGTATTGATGTATTAAAATAACTCAAATAAATACAAATTATAAACAAAAATAAACTAAAACTAAAATAAAAATTAATATAAACTACATTGACATATTTATAAAAATAACAACTATTAAAAATGACAAAAATACACAACACAGCTATTAAAACTTTTACTAAAATTAAAATGAAAACAGAAAATATATATAAAAACTGATTCTAAATATTAATACAAACTATAATAGTATCTCTGTGATACTAAAATTACTTTGATAAATGCAAACATGTTTGAAATTATTTATTTTTTTGCATATTTATGATTTGCATTTTGAAATTATTTTCATGACAATTAAGCACATTTCTTCCATATTCTGAATTACCATAATGCAAACATTTTTTGTTGATACGAATTTGTAGTTCTGCTTTTATTATGATTTAAATAATAAAAAAATCATTGTTTCATTACAGTATACCAAAACTGAGGATCCAATGAGAATTACAATTGAACACAAAAAGTAAAACATGGAGAGCATTCATTGATTTGAATCCTAAAATAACAGAGTATCAGGTTTAATGTTCTGCTATGCCTTTGGTCTGCTTTGTTTCCACAGTTCCTGGCCCATGTGACCCTGAGGATTTGATTGACGGCATCATTTTTGCCGCTAACTACCTGGGTTCCACCCAGCTGCTGTCAGAGAGAACGCCCACAAAGAGCGGCCGCATGCAGCAAGCTCAGGAGGCCATGAGCCGCGTCCGGGTAAGGAACACACCGCTATATACAGACCAGGGACACCGAGCTGGAGTTTCCTCTGGTGTACTAACTATTTGATGCTCCTGTCTGTTCTCATTTTAGAGCGTGCTCAAACATGTACACACCAATACTGCACTCAATCACTAATATACTGATTCATCTAAGGTTATGTGAGGTTATGGATGAAAAACATGTCACAAACATCTCTGGATATATCTAGCCTCCATGTGTTAACAAACAAATGTGAGTGACAGTTAGTTGATTCTGAGAGTCAGTTTTTGTCTCTGGGGCTGCTGATGTCATTCTGATCAGAGCTGAAATTTTGATAGTGTTTCCCAAAAACCTTCAGCCTATCACAATACCATAACATCCCACGCACCCTGTCCCCCCTTCAGCCAAATGTTCCTGTGTTATTTCATTTGGGCGTATCCATCGTTTCCAAACCAATCGCATCTGAGCCGCCCACCATGCCCTTTTATGTTTGTAGGCTTTATTTGACCGTTCTCTGTTTTTATTTGTCCCTCGCCAAGCAGACAGCCCAGACACAGGCCAAAATCAGAAATAAGGTATGGTATTTGTTCCTGTAGACATGTGGGTCTTTAGTAAGATTGCAGTATCATGTATATTTTGCTGTTCTTTTTCCTTCAACTTGTATCAAAATGTGTTGTTTGACAGGCTTTTATAGGATTACAAGTACCAAGGGATTCAAATCTAACAGCATCTCTGATGGTGGACTAGAGATTGGTGTATTTGGTAACCCAGGAAGTGATGTGCTGCTTTAAGAGTAATAACTGTTTTTCTTCAGCAGGGCACTGAGAGTGGGCCACCGTCCAGCACTGAAGTGGACCTCTTTATATCAACGCAGAGGATCAAAGTGCTCAGCGCTTTCACACAGGTGCAGAACACACTCTCTTTCTTGCTTCTGAATCACTTTCTTGCTTGTTTCACTTTGAATTGTGAACAGCTTTGCATGTCGTGTGCTAGACAGTCTGGTCCTCAGTGCTGCTTATTACGGTTTACACAACAAAAAAGGATTTTCAAAGTGCACGTTTTTGAAAACGATACCATTATCATTTCTGTAGATTACAGTGTGTGTGTGTGTAAACATGCGTATTACGTGTTCAGACACTTAGTGTTTCTTTACAAAGTGCCATCGCCATCTACTGGCCTGGCATGAATAATACATCGTTTTTAGTCGTTTTCTCGGATCCGTGTGAACCGGGATCGTTTTGACAATGTTGACGTCTGTACACTAAACTTTTCAAAAAATGCAAAGAAAAGTCCTTTAAGTTTTTAGTACAGTGTTATTGTTTAAACGTGCCATTAGACAGTCATATAAAACATATAAAGTTTGTTTTTACATTTAGGGATGGGTAAAAGTTGCAAAAATGTTGTCCTATCTATTCAGTCAAAAGTACAATGCATTTAAATACACCTTTTCTAAAAATGATGCTTTTAATTTTCTCAACTAAAATTTATTTTGGTATTTTTATTGGCGTAAACAAATTCAGGGTGATATGACTGTTTTAGGGGTATTAGAGGTGGGTGAAATACATTTGGATTACTTTATATGACTTAGTATTTCTATAAGCCTATCTAGAGATTGAAGTCTAATTCATTTGTGTCTTTGTTCTATTGTAGTTTTTTGCTTGTAATTAGTTTCTTTGTTCATATTTTGCTCATTTATCTCTGACTGTTTACTTGTCTTCAGTGAGCTTGACAGTTTTTTTGTGATATTGAAATTGGTGATGAGATTTATGAAATTTTAATGGTACCAAAATCTTTGACATATAACATATAATAATTTATTGTGATATATATTGTTATCATGAAATAACATTACTCATATCGTGATATAAAATATTGGTCATATTGCCCACCCCATTGGTATAATAATGAAGAATTTTGTTTTAATTTTAGTTATTATTTTAAATACTATTCAAAATATGTATTTTTATGTTGTACTTTAATGTATGCAAACATATTTTTATAACTATTATGATTTTTTTTTCTAAAAACAAAAGAAAAAGCATCGTTAAATTCAAATTCAATGTCACGTAGTGCAACCAATATGCAGAAAAAAAGAAAAAAAAAAGAAGCATAAAACAGGAAGTGATATCATAGAGAGGACCTGTCAACATTAGTAAGTCTAAAAATATCAGATATTTTGACCGTTTCATGTTAGGTTAGTTCAGGTTGTAAAATGTCATGTGGTGTGACTCCCCAAAATCCCAATGATATTTATGAATTAATAATTCATGATACTTGTAAAAATACTATTTTACCTTGAAAAATGTTATCAAAAACCTTTTTGGAAATAATGATGTTAATACGAAAACAAGATAAATACAAAGAGTACGTTTCTAAAATCATAGCTTTTTTTTTCTTTTTATTTGTTGTGGACACAAATATATTCAGCAGTTACAGGAATAACCCTGATTAGTTGTGATCAAATGTTCAAAAACACAAACTGATCTTTAGCATCCTCGTCTTGACAGGACACCATGATGGACCATCCACTGAGGACCATCTCGTACATAGCCGACATCGGGAACATGGTTGTGCTGATGGCTCGCGGGAAGATGATTCGCTCTCAGAGCGCACAGGAGAACTTAGACTCGGCAGAGACGCAACACACAAACCCAGCACGAGACGACCAACGCCAGTACAAGATGATCTGCCATGTTTTTGAATCAGAAGATGTGAGTGTTTGAACTGTTACACCATGTACTTTATGGAAAGCTGCAAATTCTTGATGTTACTTGCATTGCTTTGTTCTTTCTCTCTGTTAGGCTCAGCTGATTGCTCAGTCCATTGGTCAGGCCTTCAGCGTTGCATATCAGGAGTTTTTGAGAGCCAATGGCATTGATCCAGAGGACCTGAGCCAGAGAGAGTACAGCGACCTGCTCAACACTCAGGACATGTACAACGACGACCTCATTCACTTCTCCAAGTCTGAAAACTGCAGGGATGTAAGTTGACCAGTGGCCATAAAGTGACATTAGTTTAGCAATATATTTTTTTATATATATTTCCAATGGCCAATTATTTCAAATATGTGTGTTCAGCCATGAAAGTACCAACGGTTATTTATCGTTGCTAAGCCAAACACTGCAACTACATTGTTTCAACCCAGTCACAGTAAGTTTGAAAGTCATAAACTTAAATTCATAAAGATAACAAAGGGTAATTATGTTAATATCACTCAATTTTGGTGTCTCTTATTAAATCATACATACAGTATAAAATTTAAAATAATTTGATTTCTGTTGATTTCTACACAAAACGTGTGCAATGACCATTCAGCCTTGTTATATATATATACACTCACCTAAAGGATTATTAGGAACACTTGTTCAATTTCTCATTAATGCAATTATCTAAACAACCAATCACATGGCAGTTGCTTCAATGCATTTAGGGATGTGGTCCTGGTCAAGACAATCTGGTTGTCGGTGCCAGACGGGCCGGTCTGAGTATTTCACAATCTGCTCAGTTACTGGGATTTTCACGCACAACCATTCCAAAGAGCAACTTTGACTGAAATAACCACTTGTTACAACCGAGGTATGCAGCAAAGCATTTGTGAAGCCACAGCACGCACAACCTTGAGGCGGTTGGGCTACAACAGCAGAAGACCCCACCGGGTACCACTCATCTCCACTACAAATAGGAAAAAGAGGCTACGATTTGCACAAGCTCACCAAAATTGGACAGTTGAAGACTGGAAAAATGTTCCCTGTTCTGACGAGTCTCGATTTCTGTTGAGACATTCAGATGGTAGAGTCAGAATTTGGCTTAAAAAACAGAATGAGAACATGGATCCATCATGCCTTGTTACCACTGTGCAGGCTGGTGGTGGTGGTGTAATGGTGTGGAGGATGTTTTCTTGGCACACTTTAGGCCCCTTAGTGCCAATTGGGCATCATTTAAATGCCACGGCCTACCTGAGCATTGTTTCTGACCATGTCCATCCCTTTATGACCACCATGTACCCATTCTCTGATGGCTACTTCCAGCAGGATAATGCACCATATCACAAAGCTTGAATCATTTCAAATTGGTTTCTTGAACATGACAATGAGTTCACTGTACTAAAATGGCCCCCACAGTCACCAGATCTCAACCCAATAGAGCATCTTTGGGATGTGGTGGAACGGGAGCTTCGTGCCCTGGATGTGCATCCCACAAATCTCCATCAACTGCAAGATGCTATCCTATCAATATGGGCCAACATTTCTAAAGAATGCTTTCAGCACCTTGTTGAATCAATGGCATGTAGAATTAAGGCAGTTCTGAAGGCTAAAGGGGTCAAACACAGTATTACTATGGTGTTCCTAATAATCCTTTAGGTGAGTGTATATCAAGTCTCACAAGGAGTCTCACAAGGAGTTCGTAGGCCGCACTCCCTTTCTAACCGATTGTCATACATACAGTTTCTGAACAGTTATACTCTTTTCAAGGTCTAGCTACATCATTACTGCAGGTTGAAAGATTCTGATTGGCTAAGAGAAAATAGATAGTCATAGTAAATTTCCACACATTGTCAGTAAATCAGATGCACGTCTCCCTAGATCACATGTTGACGTTTTCCCTCCTGGAATTAGGCACGTAGTGACCTTCCAGGTCTGGAGCAGGTGCCACCTTGCCCAGAACAACATCCTGTCACTCTCCCTAGAATGCCCGTTGTACACCTTCAATACTGATCTGTATCACAGAATACAGTGCACATACACAGATACACAGTCTCTCCAAGGTTGGAGTTGATTGAGCTCTAGAAAGTTTCCCAAAACATACTGATAACATGTGCTCTCTCTCAGTAGAGGTACAGACAATATTCACCATTATTCTTTAGTGTTTCAGTAAAAGAAAATATAAAATGAATAAAATATAGTATTAAATGAAAGACAAATCCGTATTTCATCCGGGCTAAGTGAGTAAGCACTGTTACTACACTCCTGGCATGGGCCAGACCCTCATTCACTCCTCAGAGACCAAATACAAACTTTAGAAAGCATATACGAAGAAACAAACAATCAGTGGTTCTACTGATTAAGTAATATCATAACCGGAAAGAATCATTAAAAAAATCATGATGATAATATAGGAGGATAAATATTGATTAATGCTGGAAAAATGTAAATGGTCAATTCAAGCATTATAATACTGAAAAACACTTTGATTGAAATTACTTGATAATGTCACTGTTTCTAAAGTAATACCAGGAATATCAGGAATATAATTAAACCATTATTTTAAAAGTGTATATGGCACAACAGAAATGAAAGACAAAACCAGTTTCTGCATTTTCTAATAATTTCTGCAAAAAATAATTTTAGAGGAAAAATACATTGCCAATTCCAGAGCATGATATTTTACTTTCAACAAAAACAAAATGTAGGTAGAATTTGGACTTTTTGAGATGGCAACAATTGAGACAAGCAAATTGGCTGATATTCCAAAGAAAAATATTTTAATATATTTATTATTTCAAAATGAATTTAGCCATGCACACTAAACAGAGTTAAACTATCAAATAAAATAAAATAAAATGACTAAGTTCATTATTTATGAACTGTAATAATGTAATTATTATCATGGATGTGTGTCAGGTGTACATAGAGAAGCAGAAAGGTGAGATTCTTGGTGTGGTAATCGTGGAGTCCGGCTGGGGCTCCATCCTTCCCACGGTCATCATCGCCAGCCTGATGCACGGCGGACCCGCGGCCAAGTCTGGAAGACTCAACATCGGCGATCAGATCATGACCGTTAACGGCACCAGTCTGGTCGGACTGCCGCTCTCGACATGTCAGAGCATCATTAAAGTATGACTTGTTTGTTCTGTTGTTTTTTTGTATTTCTGATCTTTTTACTATATCTGACAACAAACATTTTAGCTTTTAGACTCTACACACACTGATTCCAAGGGAGATAGCATGTTGCTAAGCTAATAACTCAAAGCTGTAATAATCATAAAAATAGATAACAGAAATTCTGCTATTTTTGATAGATTTTTTTTCATTCAGGTCAGTGTGGATTATGGGATTGATTAATTCACAAATGGTGTCTTTATAAGAATTAAGGTATGATCACATTCACTGTTTTGCGAATTTCCATGAGCGAAATCCAGTCATTTCAATAGGAGTGCAATGAATCGCGTATTTCGTGTGGGGGAAAGATTTGCATGCAGATTTCGTAAGTCGATCATGTGAATTTGCCGCGTTGACCGACAGAAAACTGGTTTGAAAGTGACTTTTCTTTAACGTTCTGGCAATGTTCTCTCAAAGTTATGAACTAACATTCTTCCAGTAACATTAATAGAATGTTCGCTCAAAGTTATCTGGTCTGTTATAACATTAGCACAAAAATGCAATTTATTTATTCATGGAACGTTTTTTTTTTAAAAACATTTTAGCTGGACGTTAGTGTTTTCTAAACGTTACTACTTACTATTTTCTTTTCAGATAGTTCAGAAAACATTCAAAGGTAATGTCCCCATAATACTTGCAAAATGATAAAATAAAGAAAACATTCCCTTGATGTTTTCTCTAACGTTCACATAATTAAAAAAAAAAGTTTTTAAAACATTAAAAAATCTGGATGATTTCAGCGATATGAAAACATTCCGAAAATATAGCTGCAAGCAGCCACTATCAGGGCCAAGCGCAAAGAAGACATGTCAACATGGCTGGGAGTGTCAGACCAACTGCAACATTGAGCCATTAAAGCCAAAATGGCTGAAAAATCATGTATACAATACCTAATAATACAATTTAATGTTTTATCGCTTTCGATCAATAGGTGGCTCAGTTATGAAATTGATGTGGTGTGGACAGAGTGAAGTGACAATGACATATACAAAGTTTGGTGTCAATATGCAAAAGCATTGCAGAGATACAGCCTCAAGAGTCTTTTTGGCATCATGCTTCAACTTTGTTGCTGCGCTATACGAAAATAGTTTTGTCTATCGACAATCGAAATCGGTAACTTTTTGTCTGCACAGTCTGAAGATGATACGATTCGATTTTGGTGAGTATTGGACAAATGATCTAGGAGGAGATCAAAAAAGAATGTTTTTAAAGAAAAATAAAATGGCGGAATATGGCGAACCTGGTATGTATGTTCTCAGCATGACCCAAGGAATATACTAAGACCAGTTTCATTACAATAGGCACATTTAATCAAAAGTTATTAGCATTTTTGGAAATTTCATTATAACTTTTGACCACAAGTTGGCGCTGCCCCGAAACGTTTTGTGTACCTTCAGGGCATGGTGCCGAAGTTTACCGAGTTTTCGTAATGGCATTTTATTTTTAATATAGCATTTTTTTGACAAAATTCGAAATGGTCGATGCCCAAAATGGCCGATATGGGAAAACTGGGTATCGTATGACTCGTATGAGATAAGTTTTGTGATTTCAAGCGTTCAGAAGTTATGCGCCGAAACGCTGCAGGTAGCCTCAGGCCATGGTTGGCATAACACACACCAAGTTTATCAGAATACGCTAAAGCGCTGCGGAGATATAGCCTCACATTTGTTTTGTCATTTCATCAAATTTGTTTGCGCTATATTTGAGAATAGTTTTACCAATCGATTTGAGTTCCATAACTTTTTGTTGGCATGGCCTGAAGATGATCTGGTTCCATTTTCGTGAAAATTCTAAATGGCGGGAACATTTTCATGACGGAAAATGACGTCATAGGGGGCATTCGAATCGTATTGAGCCAAGGAATCAGAGGATTTTTTTTATTTCTATCCCTTACAGTTCAAAAGTTATTAGCACAAATGTAAGTCAAACTTTGGTGGGGACAGATGGTGGGGCTAGAGAGATTAAGATAGAGACTCTTAATATGACATGAAGTTGAAGTTGAAGTTGAAGTTTATTCGTCATTACACATGTACAAGTACAGTATAACGAAATGAAGTTTGGAGCAAGCCTCCGGGCCGCAGCCGATTATTCAGGCGCCGCCCTACGCTCTCCAGAAATACAAGAATGCAATTTAGCAAGCATTACATAGCAAACACAACAAAACATAAACATAAACATAAACATGACACAGTACACGTGGTCACGTGATGGGATTTTTTGTATGGAGTGGGAGAGGAGATAGATAAACAGGCAGACGGTTGGAGGGGGTGGATCGGGTAGGTTGTGTATGGTGCGAGTGAGTCTGAGATTGTGTTGTGTGAGAATGTTAGCCATAACTTCAGATGTTTCGAGTTCAGTTCTATGGTTTGTCCTTGAAGGGAGATAAGGCAGTGCACAGGGAAGATAGCAGACAGCTGCCCGGCTGACCTCCCAACCGAGAGATAGGGACCAAGTGAGGTTCGTTGGGCTAGTTGATTAGGTCAGGCAAATACAATTTATTATTTTTAATCCATTTGATGATCTTCGGTAATTTGTCCGGATCATAATCAATCAATCAGATCTGGTCCTCAGCATTCGCGTCGGTCTGTGCAGTTTCCCTAGACATTACGTCCAGCCTCATGGCCAGACCGGTTACAGTCCGTAAAAGTTCACCGATCTGACCCCGATAGAGCCCACTCTACCCTGCGTATCCGCAGTCCGGACTGCGTTATTACGGTTCAGTTCCTCAATTCCTATCACTTTCTGATCTAATTCCTTCAAACGGTCACACATAACCTCAAGCATTCTTTAATTTCCACAGACAGCGGCTGGGTGAATTTGCTTGCAGCTGTCTTACCAATCTTCCGATAGGTCAGGGCAATCCCAAAGCCAAAGAATAGGAACCCCGCCATCAATAATCCAATCATGTATAAATCTTCCGCATCCTCCACGGACAGAGCCTCCAGGCACAGGACTTGCCAGTTGTTCCATGCGTCCCTCACGTACCCTGCGGCAAAGGTCCCGTCCGGGCAGGTGGGTTCTCCCGGGGCACCCTTCCTTAGTGAGAAAATCTTGTCGATTGCGCTGATTGACCAGTTAATCAATTCCATTTCAGTATTTTCAAGAGTCCAGCAGAGCAGCAGTCAGAGAAGAGAAGAGACGAAACACTAGACAAAACAAAACAGCGCGAGAGCCAGCAGGGAACAGAGAGAAAACACGTCTGCACGGATAGAAGGACAGAAAGGAATGCAAGAAAGACATGCAATCTTATTAGAGGCCAAGCATTTGATATGTTGAATGTTTGGACTGTCATCTGTGTGTGCCAAATTTCATAACTTTCCCTCAAACGGTTCTATGGGCTGCCATAGACTTCCAGAGCAGAAGAAGAAGAATAATAATAGGAACGCCAATGGCCCCTAATAACGTTTTGGAAATGTATTGGGGACAATTCAGTCATATTAAGTGTCTCCCGACTAAGAAAACTTAGTTTAAGTTTATAATTGCACTTTGTTGTTGTTTTTTTTTCAGTAAGAATAATAATGATCCCAGCATTCAAGCAATTGCCGCCCCCAAACTCGCATGCCACTAATTAGAATTCGACTGGCGGACTGGCACGGAGCAGAGCGAGCATTTCCAATTCATTCCACTCGCATAGCAACTTCCATAGGAATGAACTGAAAACTCTCGCTCTGCTCCAACTGCATTGACGCCATTGTATGAGAACTGAACTGTGCTTTGATTTAGTTTTGTCTATTTGTTCTGTGTTCAGGGGCTAAAGGCTCAATCCAGGATAAAGATGAACATCGTCAGGTGTCCCCCTGTGACCATGGTGCTCATTCGCAGACCAGACCTTCGCTATCAATTGGGTTTTAGTGTACAGAATGGCATTGTGAGTATTAACATCAAAACATCGGTCATTTGTCATCAGTTTTTACGTTTTACTAGGTAGCAGTTACTAACAGAGTTTGTTTTGTTGGCAGATTTGTAGCCTCATGCGAGGGGGGATTGCAGAGAGAGGAGGGGTCCGCGTCGGCCATCGCATCATCGAGATCAACGGTCAGAGTGTAGTGGCCACACCTCACGAGAAGATCGTTCACATCCTGTCAAATGCTGTGGGAGAGGTAAAGAGTGTCCTCTGTTGGGCTGTCAGATTCTATTTGGTGAATTCAGGTTCAAACTGTCACATATACATGAAAATAAATGTGCATAATGCATGAATTCTTTGGAATAAAGACCTCTAAAGACACTAAATAAAGACATTCTGTAGATTATAAAGCCCTTCAAAAAATGAGTGTAAAAAAGTTATAAAGGTTTAACTTTACTATAAAACATACTGAACTAATTCACCCTGCCAGAGTTTGATTGACAGGCGATCTGACCAATCATAATCCGCCATCCGCTGAATCCGCCATTTTTGTCCGACAAAGCAATCAAGAGAGTTCGTAGATTAACGTCGTTGGACTTGAACTTGAAAAACGGTATGTACGGACGTCTTTCCGTGGTTGAAACAACATTCCTTCTGATGTTCACTCATGTTTATTTACTATAAATGAACTAGAAGGAAGAGATGATCGGTTCACGGCAGCTTTAACTGAGGCGCTACAGCGACCAGTCACCACACTTTAAAGAGCCACAAAATGGTATTTATTGTTTAGATTTCTTTACAAAAATGACAAAATTTTTTGAGTTGAGACTTTATTTTATATTAAAAGTAACCTGCTCTGTCCTGTCTGTCAGTGCGTTGCAGTATCCTCTTTGCTCTGTGATGTGTTTTTCACTGCGTGAGAACATGATGTGTGGTTGTGTTAGAGTGCTGCTTGTTGGACATAGCAACAGTAACTAAAGGGGGCGGGTCTTTGCGAACGGTCAATTTGGACTCTATAAAATTGCTATTAAATGCACGTCTAACCAAGTTGTGTTCCAAATTTGAAACTGATATCACAAAAACTGAGCCCACTTTATTACTTGGCAGAGACTTTATTCTGATTACTAATACATTACAAAATTGATTCCATATTGGTTGGCTTTTACAATATTTATAACAGCAGTACAACACTTGAGGCTATGCATTATAGTAATAATAACTGGGGTTTATGTCATTTTGCCTACATTGGTTCGCTATAGCTATGTTTCAAAGACTCTTGCTGCATCTCAAATCATATACTGTCCCGTAGGTACTAAATTTGGTTTAAATCTTACATCGCGCCCATTATAAAAAGTAAACTGATGAGCCAAAACATTATGACCAGTCACAGGTGAAGCGAATATTGTTGATCATCTCCTAAAAAGGCCACATATTATGGTCTGGTTAGAATAGATGGTAAGCATACAATCAGTTCTCATAATCAACATGTTGGATGCAGGAGAAATGGGCAGGAATAACGATCTGAGCGACTTGACAAAGGTCAGATTGTTATGGCAAGGCGACTTGGCCAGAGTGTCTCTGATATGACAAGGCTTGTGGATTCCTCATGGTTAGCAGCGGTGAGAATTTACCAACAGAGGTCCGAGGAGTGACAAACCATAAAACCAGAAGGGCCTGATCCTCCTAATGTTGTATAAAGCCCTATTTGGACGGTAATTGTTTCTCACGTGGAAGTCCGTAAAAATACATTTACATGCCACCTCAGTGCTAAAACTCATGCATTCGGATGGTGATTTATTCACGGTGGAGGAGCGAGTTTTGTGATCCTGCGCAATTGGGAACGTGCTGCTCACATGGTTAAAATGTCATATGCTTGGTATAATAAGAATAAAGCATATTTCATTTAATATTAGGAAAATAATATCCTAATTATTATATATTTAAATCTGTTTAAAAATAGGAATATATAAAGAAGCACATTATAGTTAAAATAGTTTTCTGTCTTGTATTTTATCTCAAAATAAAGGATGTAATTTTATTCCACATGGAAATGAGCGGGAATAAGTGAATACAGCCTCTTATTTACATGAGGTAAACATAATGCTGCTTGGTTATTTTAACATAATAGCTGCCGTAATAACGGCCCATTTCAAATGTCCACATGCTTTTCTTTTCATTTTTTGAGCGGTGATGAAATATATTGCTCTTGTAAATGCTTGCTAGCATTTCAGTAATAAAAGTCTAGATTTTTAAAATGCATCTAATTACAGTGAAACGCAACCGTACGGTGCTCTGCAGTGGTCAAAAAGGATATAAACAGTGAATTTTGAAGTGATATATTCTTGGAAACTCAGAGATAAAATGACCACACATCCATGGTGTTTGTCAACAACAGTAAGTAATTTGCCGCGTAAAAATCCCCGGGTGGTGGGAGAAAAACACTGACATTCTGGATTCGGACGGCAATAAAATCAATGACTAGCCCCTGTCAATGATGAAAATACCTTACGACCGCACGAGAAACAATTACTGTCAGATTAGGGCTAAAGGCTAATCTGCTGGGCTGCGCAGTTCTAGCAATGTGGTCTGTGAAGTTCAACTGATCATCGAGCACAACTCCAAGGCAGTGTTGGGTAAGTTACTCTAAAAAAGTAACTAATTACTAGTTACTAATTACATCTTTAATAGTGTAATTAGATTACTGGACAAATTACTCTCTCCAAAAAGTATTTAATTACTTATTACTAATTACTTTCTAAATCCTATATCAATCTCAACTAGTTAATGATTCAAGGATAGACATGAAAGGGCTCTTTTACTTATTCAAATAAATAATATAAAACTACATAAATTATTCTTATTAACTGACCAAAGTATTACAAATGTGAGGATACAAGCATTTTAAATTAAAATTTTATTATTGTATTATATATAATTGTTCTACAGTCCATACACAGTATTTAGTTCAATTGCATCAGAAGTAACTGTAAGTTACAGAAAAAATAAGAGTAATCCCTTACTTTGCTTTTTCAAGGAAAAGTAATTAAATTACAGTAACTAATTACTTAGTAACTAGTTATACCCAACACTGCTCCAAGGTTCATTCTATATAGTATGAATGTGTGTATAGTATGAATGAAACTCAGACGTGCTATTATCCGCCATGTTGTCACTGTCACGAGACCAACTGCGTCAGACGCTTCCCTAATATTCACAAATCCTCTCTTGTGGCCTCATGGGATAGTGAAGTGTCCATCATACGCACACTTCAGAATCTCGCCAGTAGGTCATCCAAATACTTTTCAACTACTGTTTTATGGATACTATGAATTCAGACATGCTATGCAGCTCACATACTGTTTTTCAACAATTCATAATATGGAAGTAGGCATATTCGGTCATGTTTACACCGTTCAAGTTAGCATGTTGCTAAGGTAATGGTTTAATACTTTAATAATCATAACAATTCAAATCACACATAAATGGTGATCCAGTGAAGGTGAATACTGTAATCATCTCAATCTGTTTTTCTCAGATCCATATGAAGACAATGCCTGCAGCCATGTACCGTCTGCTCACAGCCCAAGAACAACCCGTCTATATCTGAAGCTCTGCAGGGCCACCACATCACCTTTCACTATGCTGACCCAGAGTTATTATTTATTGAGATGATATTAATATAACGGTTTACAGATTTATTTAACTGGATGTATGTATTTATTACTCCATTAGTGCATAAACCAAACCATTCCAGCAACATCTGACCTGCCTTAATCTCTATGGGTCTGAAGTGATCTCTGAACGCCGTCATCATTCCACTGGCATCAGTGTGTTCAAACGTACCAAAGAGAAATGAACGGCCATCTTATCATGTGCCCGACGCACGGCTGGACCTACACTATCACAGAGATCAATGGCACCGAGCACAGTAACAGAGATTCAGCGTAACTCCTGCAGACACAAAACTGATTTACTGAGCTGTACTGCAGTCATCAATAAACTCAAAGTAAAGGAATCAATGAACCAAATATTTACACAATAGTTTTCATCAGCGTCACATTTTCTATAGAATGGTTCTACTGGGTGGTTGCTAGGTGGATACTTATTCTATTTGACTGTTTTACTGATATTCCATCTTGTTAATCTGTTTTCTAATACACGGAACCATTAGAAACTCGTGGAATTTTAAACTACCGGTCAACAGTTTGGGGTTGGATTTTTTTTCAATGTTTTTTAAAAAAGCTCAATAAGGCTGCATTTATTTGATCAAAAATACAATAAAAACTGTACTACTGTGAACTACACACCTAAAGGATTATTAGGAACACCATACTAATACTGTGTTTGACCCCCTTTTGCCTTCAGAACTGCCTTAATTCTACGTGGCATTGATTCAACAAGGTGCTGAAAGCATTCTTTAGAAATGTTGGCCCATATTGATAGGATAGCATCTTGCAGTTGATGGAGATTTGTGGGATGCACATCCAGGGCACGAAGCTCCCATTCCACCACATCCCAAAGATGCTCTATTGGGTTGAGATCTGGAGACTGTGGGGGCCATTTTAGTACAGTGAACTCATTGTCATGTTCAAGAAACCAATTTGAAATGATTCGAGCTTTGTGACATGGTGCATTATCCTGCTGGAAGTAGCCATCAGAGAATGGGTACATGGTGGTCATAAAGGGATGGACATGGTCAGAAACAATGCTCAGGTAGGCCGTGGCATTTAAACGATGCCCAATTGGCACTAAGGGGCCTAAAGTGTGCCAAGAAAACATCCCCCACACCATTACACCACCACCACCAGCCTGCACAGTGATCCATGTTCTCATTCTGTTCACGCCAGATTCTGACTCTACCATCTGAATGTCTCAACAGAAATCGAGACTCATCAGACCAGGCAACTTTTTCCAGTCTTCAACTGTCCAATTTTGGTGAGCTTGTGCAAATTGTAGCCTCTTTTTCCTATTTGTAGTGGAGATGAGTGGTACTCGGTGGGGTCTTCTGCTGTTGTAGCCCGTCTGCCTCAAGGTTGTGCGTGTTGTGGCTTCACAAATGCTTTGCTGCATACCTCGGTTGTAATGAGTGGTTATTTCAGTCAAAGTTGCTCTTCTATCAGCTTGAATCAGTCGGCCCATTCTCCTCTGACCTCTAGCATCAACAAGGCATTTTCTCCCACAGGACTGCCGTATACTGGATGTTTTTCCCTTTTCACACCACTCTTTGTAAACCCTAGAAATGGTTGTGCGTGAAAATCCCAGTAACTGAGCAGATTGTGAAATACTCAGACCGGCCCGTCTGGCACCAACAACCATGCCACGCTCAAAATTGCTTCAATCACCTTTCTTTCCCATTCTGACATTCAGTTTGGAGTTCCGGAGATTGTCTTGACCAGGACCACACCCCTAAATGCATTGAAGCAACTGCCATGTGATTGGTTGATTAGATCATTGCATTAATGAGAAATTGAACAGGTGTTCCTAATAATCCTTTAGGTAAGTGTATTATTATAATTTAAAATAACCGTTTTCTATGTGAATAAACACTGCCCAGCCAAAAAAAAAAAAAAAAAAAGTCACTGTTTGCATTTTAAAATGACAAATGCTTAAGAGTCAATGATTGGATCATTATTGCAGTGATTTTTGTGTTTGGCAACAGTTCTTTTAACCCTAATTGATGGCGTGTG
Source organism: Paracanthobrama guichenoti (assembly GCA_018749465.1). Classification (NCBI taxonomy): domain Eukaryota; kingdom Metazoa; phylum Chordata; class Actinopteri; order Cypriniformes; family Gobionidae; genus Paracanthobrama; species Paracanthobrama guichenoti. The sequence goes on along the minus strand of CM031952.1, from coordinate 7,432,597 downwards.
TAGCTTTTCATTTCTTAAACAACCATGTAGGACGACGCATAATGACCATGGATGACAATGTCAAGATTCATCAGGTTCAAACTGTGAAAGAATGGTTTGGAGGGAGGGAATCTTTTTCACACATGAATTGGCACCTCTGAGTCCAGACCTTAAATTCACTGAAAGTCTTTGTGATGTGCTGGAGTAGATTTTACAGAGTGCTGAACAATACAAGATCTTGACCAAAAATTGATTCACCTCATGATGGAAAAGATGCTGATCAAGAGGTGCATCAATTTTTGGTCAAGATCTTATATTGACAATGTAAGATTCAAGCACTCGGTCACCTCCAGCACATTTGTCAATTTAAATCCAAACAGCGACTTTTTTTTTGGCCGGGCAGTGTATTTGAAACTGTAATTTATTCCTGTGATCAAAGCTGAATTTTGAGCAGCTTTACTCCAGTCTTCAGTGTCACATGATCCTTCAGAAATCAAGAAACATGTATAATCATTATCAGTGTTAAAAAGAGTTAATATTTTACATCACAACAGCATTCATAACGATATGTCTTTAATGTTTGAACAATTTAACATCCTTGCTGAACAAAAGCATTCATTTCTTTAAAAAAAATAAAATAAAAAGTACTGTCCCCAAACTTTTGAATGGTATTTGCAACCATTTAAACAGCAAAATCTTGCATACAATACAGTGGCACATTTAATAATAATGATAAACATTATTACTATAAAAAATATGCATACTGTCCTATTTTTGTAGACCAATTTAATATTGTTAGTGACAAAAAACTATTTCAGACAAACTATATACTGTATCAGAATCTGTCAATCTCTGCTCTAGATATGGCTCAGGTTATTAATAGTAATAGAGAGGAAAGCAGAACTAAAGACAAGCAAAGCAGAAATATTAAAAGTCAGGTTTATTTATTTGTCTTTAAAATGTAAAAATTCCATTTATTAGTGGTTAAGCCCAAAGCACTGATCATTGACACACAACACTAGTGTGAACATTATACATAATCTTATCATAAGCCAGTGTCATAATCAGAATTACAGCATAGTTCTATATGCAGCAAGCAAAAAATAATTGGCTAAACAATTTTCTAAATAATCAGTTTGATCAATGACATTAAGGCACTCCAGCAAATGTTTTGAGAAAATAACATTTAACCCACTTTCACTTTTGGTTTATGGCAAATTTTAGTGCTGTTAATGAGGAAAGTGTAACGTTAACTCCATCTAGTAGCTTTTGTTAGAAACAGTGTGGGAAAATAAAAACTAAAGACGTACAAAATATTCTGAAAAAAAAAAAAAAAAACTTTTTTGACTACAAGCAGACATGAAATATACACTGAAATTTTATATAAAAAACATTGCAGGTATAAAAAAAGATGCTGTTGTATAAATTGCACGTTTATACTGCATGTGGTGAACAATATCCCATCTGCTGTCTGTGCTCTGATGGTTAATGGACGATCCCTCTCACTTACACAACAACTATCAGCACACTCACTTCCTCTTCATCCCAACACAGATCCGACGCTGCTTCTGTCGTGACGCTGTACAGCCCATGAGGTTTATGGGATATTGGGAGTTACAGTTCAGTGTCGTTGTATTTCTTGGGATTGTAATAGCCTCTGCGGGTTTGGTCAGCTAACTGGCGTCGATACTCATCCTCGTCATCATCATCGGCGCGGTAGTGAGAGCGGCTCTCTGAATACGGTGGTTTGGAGGAGCTCTGGGACTCAGAGTTTGAGCTGGAGCTGAAGGGAATAGAGCCATCACTGAAAGGACGTACCATTAAAGACACTTTTGGGATTCATACGTGTTGGAAAAAGTATCGGAAAAAGATAGAGATAAAAATAAATAAATAAAAAAAACACCTTACCCAATTGGTTGCGGCCTGTTTTGGTTTGGTTTTGGCTTGTGGGGAACTGCGTAAATATCTGGATGTTTCTGAGATATTTCCAGCTGTTAACCAAAAAGATAAACACCAGCGTTAATAAAAAAAAAAAAAGATAAATTATATTATATTATATTATGATTACAATTAAATAGAATGTAAATTAAATGATAAATTCTATGCATGTATGCATCCATCCATCCGTTTATCTATCTATCCGTCTGTCTATCTACTGTCTAGCCGTCTGTCTGTGTATCTTTCCGTCTATCTATCCGTCTGTCTGTCTAGCCGTCTGTCTATCTATCCATCTATCGGTCTGTCTATCTGTCTATCCGTCTGTCTGTCTGTCTGTCTATCCATCTATCGGTCTGTCTATCTGTCTATCCGTCTGTCTGTCTATCCATCTATCGGTCTGTCTATCCATCTATCGGTCTGTCTATCCGTCTGTCTATCTATCCATCTATCGGTTTGTCTATCCGTCTATCTGTCTGTCTATCCATCTATCGGTCTGTCTATCCGTCTATCTGTCTGTCTGTCTATCCATCTATCGGTCTGTCTATCCGTCTGTCTGTCTATCCATCTATCGGTCTGTCTATCTATCCATCTGTCTATCTATCCATCTATCCGTCTGTCTATCCATCTGTCTATCCATCTATCAATCTGTCTATCTATCCGTCTGTCTATCCATCTATCAGTCCGTCTATCCATCTATCAGTCTGTCTATCCATCTATCAGTCTGTCTATCCATCTATCAGTCTGTCTATCCATCTATCGGTCTATCTTTCTATCCATCTATTAGTCTGTCTGTCTATCCATCAGTCTATTGTTCTATCCATCAGTCTATCCGTCTATCCATCTATCAGTCTGTCTATCCATCTATCGGTCTATCTTTCTATCCATCTATTAGTCTGTCTGTCTATCCATCAGTCTATTGTTCTATCCATCAGTCTATCCGTCTGTCCATCTATCAGTCTGTCTATCCATCTATCGGTCTATCTTTCTATCCGTCTGTCTATCCATCTATCCGTCTGTCTGTCTATCCATCCATCTATCAGTCTGTCTGTCGATCTATCGGTCTGTCTGTCTGTCCATCTATCTATCTGTCTATCCATCTATCTGTCTGTCTATCTATCCATCCGTGTGTGTGTATGCATACCATATGAAATTTAGGTACATTTAGATTTTAATAAAAAAAAATTATATAAATAATTTATAAAATAAATCAAATTGAAATGGGGGAAATGTGCTTAATTATCATGACATTAAAGACAATGAATGAATGAATGAATGAACGAACAAACAAACGCTTCCTTTTGATTTTGGGGTGAAATATGACTTTTTATATTTTTGTGAGATTCATTCTATCAGATCTACAGGTGCTTGTGTAATTTGTGTGAATGAGATGGGACACAAACCCGTGCTTGTTCGGCCTCCTGGAGCTCCAGCATCCTTTTGGCCCGGGCCAGGTGGTCCATTTGCTCGAAAGCCTTCACCTTTCCCCGGAAGGTGCGGTTAGCAGGGTCATCTGCGGGGTCTTTAGAGGTCATGTCATCAGCTGGGCCTGTCCTCACCGTGAAACTGGGTTTCTGGGCTACTGGTGGTGGAAGGGGTTTGGTGCTGACAGGAACATCACTGCTGATTGTGCTGCTGGAACGGGAGTCAAAACTTTTGGAATCGGCAGCACGGGAAGTTGACCTTACCTGCAGGAACACCAGGGGTTTTTGAACTTAGTTACAGTCCGTATCACAGCTCAAGGATATTTCGGGGAGGAAATGGAGGTATAAAGGAAATGACAGGACATCTGACCTTAGGGGGTTCTGGAACAAATGATGGAGGTGGACTGGGGTCCCGCTGCACCTCTCTGCTCGCAGGCTTCTTTGAACGCTCATGGGGAACAGGCATGGGCCTCTGAGTGGGAGAAAAAGAGTGACAAATAAACCAAAAATAAGTCTACAATACTTTATGAAGGTTGTCAGCATATTTCTTGTATTAATACTACTACTACTACTACTACTATGTACACTTTTTAATATTGAAATAAGTATCTTCTGCTCACCCAGATTGCATTGATTTATTAAAAATACAGTAAAAACAGTAATATTGTGAAATATTACTAAAAATAACTGTTACTATAAATATATTGAGAAGTTACTTAGAATCTATCACTGACTTTTAATTTCTGAACAATAATGTAAAGTAATATTATTATTAAAAATAAACAGTGAAAAGTTGTCTTAAACTATTAAAAGTATCTGAAACAGTATCTCATAAAACATAAAATTACATCACAGAGATGTCGCTTATTATAATTTGACCTTTTTGTGACATTGTAAGGTTAGCTCAAGCTTTTTAAATGGTAAAAACAAGAAAAATTTATAATATTAATTATTCATTGTTTAAAAAGTCCTGTTAGTTTAAAAAAAGGTAACATCTGCCTTAAAAAATGTTGTAAAACATTTTTAAAAAACATTTTTACTTGATGGTTCCACCACTTGACTTCTAGAGTCATTAGACCAAACCCGGTTTAAATGGTACATGCATTTGTTGTTAGCTATTTACTAGAAATTTACAAAGTGAAAAAGATGATGTGCCATACTGATGTTCATCATGAATGTGGGTTGAACATGCAGTTTTACAAGTGTCCTGTGGGGAGCAGTGTGCACAAAGCTGGATCCATGAACCCACTTTTCTCATCACTGATACTCTTATGACGGTCAGTAATAATGATACTGATAGTGAAAACAGGAAGAGTGACCTTTACAGATTACAGATTTTGATAATCGAATGACTCAGTGTTTCCGGGTGGGTATGGCTGGAATCACATTCCCAACAGTGGTGAAATGGCACAGAGGACATGGCAGGAAATGCATGTAGTAGTTTACAGAGCCACACTCACCTCCTCGCTAACCGGCTCAGACGAGCGACTGATCGCTGACATGGGCTGTGGCTCGTCGGTGGACTCGTCAAGTTCGTTATCTGTGTATGCGCCACCTTCGTCCGCCGTATCATCGTAATCGCTGGTCAGCCGGCTGTCCATGCTTAGGTAGTCTGCGCTCATGGCCGACAAGTATGACATGCGATCGTCATGGAGATCCAAGTCCTCCTCAGATCCATCAAGCTGATGTGAAACACACACACAAACAAATTTAACTCTTTATCTTCTGAACTCCCTGAAACGCTTCCATTGTGAGTTTCTTCCAGGAACTAACACGTCACAATATTCCTCATTTAAATAATTCCCGATACATAACCCACTGTGTTTACTAGGATATTCACCAAGACGTGCTTTTTGACCATTTTTTCTGTATTTGTCCATTCAAGCACAACTCGCTCTGTGTGCAAGCAAGTACTGAAATAAGTTCTCTTTTGTGAATTTTTGCGCTTGAATGCTTAAATTGGAAAGGCTTAAAACATGTGCAACTGATAAAGTTCCGTGACGATTTAGCACCGGCCCGAGCATCTTTCACGCTCGCCCCGGGCCACTGGGCTATCCTTAGTCGAGCCCTGACAGGTGAACGCACATATCAATGTAGGTATTGATTTTTTTATGCGTTGTATTGATCCATATCGATGTATTGTTACACCACTAGAAGAGAGGTGGTGCAACAATGTCAAATATGTGAAGAATGTTTTTTAGAACATTCAAGCACGAAAACCTATTCTAGTAGACCCCAAAAACAAAATAAAGACTTTGTAAAAGGGCATAATAGGTCCTCTTTAACATATGCAATTTAAGTAAATCTTAAGGAAACAAAGCAGCACAAAATTAATTGTAAAGGAATAAATGCTAACCTTGCTTTCACAGACCCAGACGGCTTTATCTTGTTGTTCTCGTATGGCATCCTTGAGACTTCCAAACCAGGCATCATGGGAAGAGTTCAGATCAATGGTAGCTGGATAAAGAATCAAAATGTAGACAATGATAATCTAAATGGTGTATTTCATAAGCATATTTTTACATTTCCTGAGAAATGGCTCATCAGACTTACCAGTGAACAGGTGTGAGCAGGTTTTCCGCAGTTTAACTGCTTGTTCATAAAGTTTGCGTGAGCTGCGGTTGGAGCCAGCAACCAGACGGTTTCTCATGGTCTTCACCCCCTGCTTGCTATCTGGGTTGAGGAAAAGGACGATGGGATACCACTGTGTGTAATTTAGGGCGTCTACAGCCTTTGGAGTGACGTCAAGCAGAGCGTGTCGATCCTATGAACAAGAAAAAAAGATTTTTTTAAAATATGAATGAATTTTTACACCGATTCTGAAGAGTGACTGTGGGATGTTTACCTGCTCGATGATCTGACGAATAGTATTTAGTCTCACCACACCAGACGACTTCTCTGAGCCCGCATCTTTAGGTTCTGTCTCTGTCACAAGAAAAACATGCACAGATCAAAAATCTCATCCACACAACACTATATTTGCAGAGGTCTTTTATAGTTGTGAATGGCTTACTTGCAATGATAAACTCATCTGGAAGATCATTGGCAAGTTTTTCATTGGCTGCGTCTGAAATAGGGCCGAATATTACGACGGGTCGTCTAAACCCAGCTGGTGGGGGAAAGACAAAGAAAAAAAGTTATTAAAATGTGGCAATACTTCTTGTTGAGGTGAAAATCTGTCTCCCGATATCAAGATGACAGAGTTAAGTTTCTGGTTAAATATCAGATTACTCGATTAATCGTCAAAATAAATCAACTGATTACACTAATAAAAATTATTGTTAGTGACAGCCCTAGATTACTTAAAACATTTCAAAATGCACCTGCATTGTTTTGCATTTTGTGACTTTCAGTCAAATAAAAGTATCATCACAACCTCAATGTTTTATAAAAATCTTTATAAAAATTTATAAAATAAAATATAAAAAATATTTAATTGTATGTGTAAAGAAACAAAAGTTGAGTGTATTACAAATCTGGTAACACTTTACTTAAAGCCTTCATGTATAATGCATTATAAAGGTATTCATAATGTACGTTATAAAGCATCTTTTCATTTCATCTTTTCTTTTAACAAAAGTTAAACTGCATTCTAATATTGGCATATTCCTTGTTCCATCTGAAACTGGTTGTTTGTCATGTGTTTTAATACATATTAAAGGTGTAACAATTAGTATTATAGTATTATAACAATTATTCATGAGAGCATAAAGTGTATTATAAGGTTGCATAATTAATACTTTTATAATGCAGTATATAAAGGCTTTGCGTAAAGTGTTACCAAAAATATTTGCATACAATACATTAAAAAATTAAAAGCATTTAATTATGTATTTTTATATTTGTTATATTTATTTAAGTATGTGTAAACTAACATAAAGCATATTAGATAAATCCTCCTGTAAAACAGAAATAAATATTTCTAATAATAACATTTAAAAGAAATAAATAAAAAAATGATTTATATACAATTAAATGTTTTTTTTTTTTTTTTTTTTTTTTTTTTACTAAAATGCATATTAGGTGAAGTATTGAATGATGGGCGTACCTTCGCGCAGCACCACTCTCTCATAGGCTGGGAAGCGTGTAGTGACTGGTGTAGCACTGAGATCCTCTCTGCTCTTGCGAAGATCTTTTTTCTTGGCTGCCCTTTGACCTCTCAGCCTCCAGAAATCTCCTCTGTCATTGGCAGAGCCTTTCTGTGCATGCTGAACATTTGCCATCTGCTCCGCTCTGATAAATAAAATGATCACACAAACAGCTAGCAAATAATGTGCTTTTAAAGTCAACATCAAAGATGACTATGTGACTAGGTGATGTCAGCAAATGGAAAATGTCATTTCAGGGGTTGGTTTTGATTCCATGTTAACGTCAAGAAAAGTTGTCCAACTAAATACTAAAGAAATACAACAAACTAAGTAAAATAGTGAAGACATCTGCAGGGCAGTGTGATCCACGGTGTATTTCAGGTTGAATCATGATCTCACCTGCTCTTGCTGGGTATGATGCCTTTCTCCAAGAGCTGATTGTCTTTGTCCGTGCGGATGGCGAGCCAGTTACCCAGCTTTCCGTCGTAAAGAGTGTCCACCACTTTAAATATCTCCCCTCTAGAGAAAGTCAAGCTTTGAGGAAGCTCTTTCTCGTACTCAAAATGAGTTCTGATGAAGAAGTTATCCCCTCGTCCAGACGCCAGGATGTCTTTATAAACTAAAATAAAACGAGGATTATTCACAGCACTTTTATTGCAGAGAACTACAATAGACATCTGATTACACTTTAAAATAACTTTTCTATTGTAATATATTTTAAAATGTTCGTTAGCATCATTACTCCAGTCTTCAGTGTCACAGGATCCTTCAGAAATTATTCTAAGATGATCTGATGCTGAAGAAACATTTCTGATCATCATCAATGCCGAAAAGAGTTCTGCTGCTTTTTTTGATGAATAGAAAGTAAAAAAGTTTTTATATATTTTATTAGAAATGGAAACCTTTTGTAACATCACAAGTCTTTATTATATTTTGATAAATTTAATGCATCCTTGGTGAATAAAATTATTTATTTTTAAAATGTTACTTACCCTAAACTTCTCAATGGTAATGTATCACAGATAGTAGCACAACATGTTAAAATATGAAGCAGCACAACTGTTTTAAACATTGATAATAATCAGAAATGTTTCTTGATCAAATCATCATATCAGAATGATTTCTGAAGGATCATGTGACACTGAAGACTGGAGCAATGATGCTGAAAATTCAGCTTTGATCACAGGTATACAAGTACATTTTACAATATATTCAAATAGAAAACAGTTCATGCTTATATATATATATATATATATATATATATATATATATATATATATATACTGTAGTGACTATGGTGGGGTGTTTTGAAGTACCATCAGGTTTGCTTTGAGCCAAGATGGTCACATCCTCTCCTTTGGGAATCTCCAGTAAATACAGAACTGCATCTTCCCGGACCATTCCTCTGAAATCCATATTATTCACCTGCAGGGAAAGAAAAACACAAATGATCAGTCGATAATGTGGACAAAATGTATAACGGATAAAGGCACCTAATCTTAAAACGTATAGCCAGTGATGTTGCACTGCACCTTCACAATCTGGTCTCCAGTGTGGAGTCCCTCCACCTCAGCAGGGCTGTCCTCCTGAACACCCGCAATAAAAATGCCCACGTCATTTCCTCCAGCAAGACGCAGGCCAACACTATCGCCCTTCAGAAAGCGCACCATCACAGTGTTGGGGCTGTGGGATATTTTGAGTTAGAATCACAGAATTAGAAAGTATCTTTCAAAAATATCTTTAAGTGGCAATAATCGGGATCCAAGCACACGGGGAAAGGATATCTTTATGTCACAAATTTAAGGCAAAAATGGATACTGAAATTTAAAATTTAACATTGGTGGTGTTTTTGTTGTGTTGTTGATTTTTAATAAACTGTATGCCAAACTTCAAAATCAAATATGTTTTCACTATAGGCGGGATTTAATGAACAGTTTTTAAGTTTAGCTTAAAATCTGGATTTAAAAGTCAAGAATCAATCTAGTACAAACCCATATATTTCCTGGTCCTCCAGACTGGGTCGCAAGGGAACTTTTGGCAGAGGTTTGGCTTTTACTGGAACACTTTTTGGAGCAGCATTTACCACAGGAGCTGTATATATATAACAATCTTATAATCTCTCGAAAAACTTGGAAGTCTGCATTAAATAATTCTATTTTTTATTCTATCTAGTATTTATGAATGATTGCAGTCTGGCGGAAATGTGGTACCTTGAGACTCACTGCGAGGCTCGTCTTTCTCTATAGGTGGCGGTGGCAGCTCCACTGGCGCAGCTCTGAATGGAGTGGGCATCGCTCCCATTTTAGCCAGTCTGTTAGGAGGTTCATCTCTGCCAACAAAAGATAGAAAACCAGATACTCTTTCTGCACCGTTTTTTATATTTCTGTTGAATGTAATGTCAGTTCATTTGGAAAATAAAAGTCTATCATGATGTCAAATTAATGTTTAGTTATCACTATGTTTCTGATTAAGTTAAAAACTGTGGATCCCCTTACAATGAAGTCACCATTTTTGCGGCGTCATGTTTCTACAGTAGCCCTAAATGGACAAACTGCTCTACAGAGTGCTAGCTACTCTCTGCTGTCTCAGACGACAACATCTTTGTCCTCTGTCGGCCACCGTAGCTTCTCTATGTGCTTCGAAAGGGAGGGGTGAGCAGTGGGTGGTTGCAATTTGCAACTTCCTCAAAATGCATGCAGCTTTGTGTACCTTTAAGGTCTCTCTGTTAATGCATTAACTAGCTTTAAAAAACGAGCACACATATATACATATACACACACACAGTTATATAATAGATATTATCTGTTTCAGCATTTACTAATCTCTGTTAACTTTTTGCAAACAATACTTTGTCACAGTCAAATTCTTAATGTATTACCTGCTTTTGTCTTGTAGCCTCTCATTAGAGGAGTGTGACGAGAGGTCTGAGTGATGGCTCCGCCGATCCTCCTGTGGAGAATATGAGCGGTACGACTCGATCTCTGAGATATCTGCAACACACAGTAGATCTCATCATCACACTCGAACGAGCTTCAGGTTCAAATCCCTAACCCTGAGCAAAAGGGTTAATAAAAAATAGGTTAATAATTAAAACCAGATTTGCTTTCCTTCGATCTTTGATCCAAAATAACGGAGGATTTTCAGAAGAACATGAACAAACAACTTCCAAAACAGCGGACGAGTCTCACTAGAGTTTATAAAATTACATTTTTCATAAGCTTTGGATTATGGGTAGGGTTTATGTAATCCTCCCTAAGCCAAAAGCCTTTCTCTCCAATCCAGTGTCAGTACAGCAGTTCAAAAAAAAGTTGAGAGGTCAGAGGTCTCTGAGATTTTGGCAGGGTATCACCAAATACCTCATGACACATACACGTCACTATAAATGAAAACAATAATTCCTATGAATTGTTTATTAAATGTTTTAATTAAATAAAATATATTGATGCAACATAGTGAAAACTAATTTTACGCTTGTATCAGCAGCCCAAATAGCAAGGCCGTACACATTTTTGTCCAATCAAATGCTCTGTATCTACCCCTAATACCACTTCACACCAACAACAACAGCAATTAGCAAATCAATATTCATGGCTTTTAAGTAAAGGCTACTGGCCCTTTGATATGTCTCACCAATGGCAAAAAGAAATCTGCTTATCAAGCCATATTTAGAGGGCTTTAATTCAATCAGAAATGTTGTGACTGATTTACTGCTAATATTGTTTTGTTAGGGTCTGTAGACCGCTCACCATCTATTTCCGAGTCGCTGTCTGCCATGGGTGGGACTCGGATGAGCACCTGACTGCGGTCCCTCTGCACCATCAGCTGCAGCTTCCCACGAGACTTCTCAATCAGCTTTCCTGCGTCGCTCAGAGACAGATTCTCTGTGACCGTACCGTTAATCTGACACACCAAAATGAGTGTTAATGAATAGCAAATGAAGCACTTCAAATTTAAGATCTTATAATAAATCAAATAAAAATAAAAATAAAATCATACACTAACATTCAGTAAGGGTCAGTGAGATTTTTTTAAACAACTTTTATTCAGCAAGAACGCATTAAAATGATTAGATTAAAAGCGACAGCTAAAACATAAAAATTTATATTCAAAGTATATATTTAAAAAGGTTTCCACAAAAATATGAAACAGCACAACCGTTTACAAAATTGATAATAATAAGAAATGTTTCTTGAGCATGAAGGATCATGTGACACTGAAGCCTGGAGTAATGATGCTGAAAATTCAGCTCTGATCACAGGAATAAGGGTGTGTTCACACTTGTAGTTCGGTTAGTTTAAAAAAACATTTAGTCCTGGTCCGCTTAGTGTTCAGATTGGCATTTTAACACCGAACCTAAGGTCATTGGGATACGCTCACAACCGGATTGGTCGGCTTTTATTGCATATATTTTGCGACTTACCGAACACCCAAAACAATGCTGTGTGTGCTGGGCTAAATGCGCACGTTATATGCGCGTAGCCTACATATGATGGTATTTTGACCAGCTGAGAACTCGTGAAGAGCTTATAAAATGTGTTAAGGAGTCAAAACAGCAGCAGGAATCCCTCCGTCACACACAAAAACGAAGATCTGCTGCGAGGAGACGCGGTTCTGATGCCAGTAATGGGCAACATCGCGGCTATAACAAGAAAAAACTGGTATGCTAGAGCATCCTTTTTAGGCTTGCATCTTGTGATGTGATATGACGCGTTTTTGGTTTGTTTACATGTCTTTGGTCCATGTTTTGCTCATATTTCAGTCAAACCGCACCAGAGTTTGTTCGGAAGTGGACCAAGATCCATCTTTTCAGTGGTCTCAGTCCGTTTGTCTGGTGCGCACCAGGGTTCGGATGGCAGTGTTCACACTTATTCAAATGAACCGCACTAATAGAGCAATTGCACCAGAGTTCATTTTAACCAAACCAAACCTGCCAAGTGTGAACAAGTCACAGCCTAAATTACATTTCAAGATACATTAAAATAGAAAGTTATTTTAAATTGTAATCATATTTCACATTATTACTGTTTTCACTGTATTTTCAATCAAATAAATGCAGCCTTGGTGAGCATAATATACTTCTTACCAAAATATTAAAACAATTCTTAACTTTTGGATGGTAGTGTTTTTTTTTTTTTTTTTTTTTACATTTTCTGAAGAAAATTAGTAGTGCATACTAGAGCAAAACACAGGTCGTTGGTCAGCTGCAGGTCGTAAAAGGTGTGCCAAAAGGTGCATAATGCCACAACAGAAACTAACTATCCCCTAACCCTGCACCAAACCCTAACGCTGCATTCACACAGGGCGTCACTTTAAATGGGTGACGTCATGAGTTGCCGAACTGAATTGTGGGTTCAATGCATCGCATCACTGGTGTTATTCGCGGCAGAAGATGAAAAGTTTTCAACTTTTCAAGCGCCAACGCAGATGTCAGCCAATCAGATCGCCTATGCAAACACACTAGTGCAGACACTAGCCAACTGCATTCATGCAACACCGGAAAAGTAGTATGATTGTCACTATGACGGTCGCGTCAGCACCAAGCTTCAGACACGCCCTCCATCAGGCGTTGATGCAAATGCCCCATGTGAATGCATCGTAACAGACAGCTTTCGCAACCAATTGTAAAAGACCTTTCGGCATGCCTATTACTCCTGCAGATACCCATACTTTAAACACAAGGCATTCTAAGTCTTTGTTCCAGAGACTTACTTTCAGAATAACGTCACCTTCTTGAAGTTTGCCTTCTTTGGATGCCAGGCCTGTGCTCGTCATCTCTTTGATGAACAATTGACTGCCAAGACGGAGGCCATATTCTGGACACACATGGGAAAACAGAATGTTAGAGGTTGAGCTGCAGGTTAAAACAAACAGATATACAAAGGCAGTGCGCATCTACCATCATTGGGGCGGTTCTTTAGAAGAGTAACACTGAGTGGCTTCTCCAAGGGTTCGCGTCGTTGTGGTGAGGGTGAGATATCCAACTGGTCTCGACTGTTACTCCTCTTCATGGGTTCTTCCTGGTGCGGATCGTACCTCCTGCGCTCATGGTCACTGGCTAAATTCTCTCTGCTGTAGCCACGAGCAGGTACTGGCCTATGCTGCGTATCTGGACTATGCGATCTGTCCAGCGTATGGTCGCTGCGGTATCGTCTGTCTGGACTTCTCTCTCTGTCCAGGGTCATTTCGCTGCGATAGCGTCGATCCGGACTGTAGTTGCGGTCCAGCGTGCGATCGCTTCGGTAATGTCGGTCCGGACTGTGGTCGCGATCCAGGTTGTGGTCACTTCGGTGACGGAGATCGGGGCTGCGCTCGCGCTCCAGTATTCGGCCACGGCTGCCGTCTCGCCTGTATGGTCTGTCGGGGCTCACGCCTCGCTCCATGCTCCTCCCGCGACTGCGCTCATAGTCACGTTCACCCGGATAGCCACCACGCTCCCGTTCCAAGCTGGCATCACGATCAGGGTAGCTGCGTCCGCTGTAGATGCTGCGCCGGTCCTGCTCGTAGTCGTAGTCATCGTTGTAGTCGCCACTGAAAACACGGTCATCTGGGGACGGGGCACGTTTAAGCAGGTTGACAGGAATTTTTCTAGCTCTCTTTACCGTCTGATGAAGGATGGGAACAGAAATGAATCACTCATTCATTAAGCCTTTGTTTCAATGGTCTACAAAAAAGTGCTTGGTCTTTATTACAATCAAAATGACAAATAATTAAAAATGTTTCACTCACGATTTTGGCTACTTTCCCACATTTGCGGAGAGTCTGCACTGCAAAGGAGTGAGGGACACCATCCATGGGCACAGCATTGACCTGCATCACTCTGTCATTTTCACTGTACATCATCATGAAATACTATTAGTCAATGCTCTTACACTTCAAATCCAACAGTTTAGGAATGTCACAAGTATCAGCACTTTGGTACTGACATTTAAGTCACTATTAAAAATGTAGCCACAAATTAAACATTTGAATAAATGTTGGTAGACAACTATACTGCAAATAATACTATTCTTTATTTGTATTTTGGTGTTTATTCGTCTATTGCTTATAAGAACACTGAAAACTTTAAATATTTTTGAAAATGTAGAAATATTTGAAGGATACATGCCACTGTTGTAATTTGTTACTTTTCTAATAAATTTAGTGTGTTCATTAGCATATTCGTTTTTACTGTGGCATTGAAAATGGTAGAGAATTTTCATTGGTAAATGCTTTTACATTTTAACAATTTAGGGCTTTCCACACGTGAACTAGTTAACCCTGGGTAATTCTAAACCCCAGGTAAACGGAATACTGGGTTATCTTGCTTCATGTTTCACACTTATCATAATTTACCAGGGGTTAACAATTAATCCTGGGCATTTATAAACTGCCATTTCACACCGTTCATTCCTAAACCCTGGGTTAACGCCCTTATTTGCAGTGTCAGTGTCATTGATTGGATGAATGCTGCAGACAATATGTTTAAATTAAGTCTATAGCACTGCACATCCTTGGCTATTGCAGACTGTACTATAAAGTTTATACTGAATGGACCTTTTGGTCAATTAAGAATGAAACAGCCTCTTCATTCCCGTTTTCTGTCATCATTTGACATTTTCCCCCTCCAACTCTGAAACAACTGTTGAATGTTAATACAATGTGCAGTGTTTCCGTGTGTGAACAAAGCATGTGAATATGAGGCACGTAATTGGCTGTCAGCTGCTAAGCATCTAGTCATAACATTCTAACACTGCTTCGAGGTTAACACAGCAATAGCCCCAGGTAAAAAGTGTGAAACGTTCCTTTACCCGGGGTTAAAAGCAGGATTTAGAATGACAAGAATTTGGATTTAAGCACAGTGTGAAAAATCCTTTCGGGATTACAAATCTTATCAAAGGGATGCTTTAAATATGGTTTAATAGCTTACAATAGCAAGCCATCTGCAGGACCCCCTTGCAGCACATCAGATACGACAATTGCCATTTCTCCACTTTCTTCGTTTGGGTTGTCCCGCCCTCCAGACACAGCAATGCCAAAGCCCATCTTGGAGTCCTATATCAAGGCAAAGTGTCCATTTTAAACTTCTTTGCTTCTACTCCTAGAAGCCCTATATACTATATTTAAAATGTTAAATTCATGCAGATATACAGGCAGCAATAACTATTTAATAAGATACGAAGGATGAAGATGCAATGCGTTTTCTGCAGCAGTGGATGTATGGCAGGGGTATCTGCTACTGCACTCTTCAGGTTACACAACAGATCTAATGCTAAAGGTGGTTGGGAATCCTTTTAATACTATCGATTTCGATTCAGCTTATCGATTAACCTTAGATATCATTCACATTCCAAGTCTTTTTGCAAAACATTTTGTTGCAGCTGAATACCACAAACAAAAATCTTCAGGCTAAAGAACTTTCACAAGGAACTTTTGCCTATGGTTTTAACAAAAACACAAAAACAAACTATAGCAAAATCAACTAGCTTAACTATTGTTAGATAGTATATAGTAAACAGTAATTAAATAAGAACAAATAAACAATTAGTAATAGCACAAATAACATAGCTAGAGAAAGGTGCAAATAAATAAGTGCTTTTAAACTTTCAGGTACAGAAACTAATAAAATTGCACTTTATAAATAAAATATAGCCTACATTACAAATTTACAAAGGTTATTTAATCAAGATCAGCAAGTGAATTTTCTCTTTGTCTTTTGTTGTTTGAGTAACGTTAATTAAACAGACAGTAGTAGGATTATTAGGCTGCCGTCACTTTAAGATCGAATGCACGGATCCAATATACTGTTACACATGTACTTCTTTCTCAACTGTTTATGCTCACTTGAGACAAAATTGACTGTTTACGAGGATATTTTGACAATTTTGTATTTGTCCGTTCAAGTGCAAGATGATGCAAAAGAGAACTTTTTTGCGCACTATATGAGACTATATTATAACCTTTGTGTCTTCTTTATATTAAAAATGCACACAAAAGAAATCGATAAGAGGAATCGAAATTTTATAACAAGCATCCGATTCCTGACCTTAGTATTCGATTCCAGAATTGGAATCGATTTTCGATTCCCAAACCTACATTTAAGCAACAAAAAGCTCCTATAAATACACCACAATGCAACATTTTTCAGTGAGAAACCAAAAGGTTAGAAGTTAGCAATCAGGTAGAACTTTGTTGCTCTTCAGACAAATGTCCTGTAGGGTGAGGTACTCACCCGCTGTAGGGTCACAGTGTACTGCTCCCACACAGTCTCCTCCATGACTGGGTTCTGAAACAGTATGAACAGGCTTACATTTAGGACAGCGATGGACGGAGTCAAGTTACAGCAGATCAGGGATATACTGAGCAAAATCTGCAGCGTGGTGCTGCCACAGTGAAAAACTATATGAGTGTTTCTCTTCCAATGCAACTACATGAGGTAGTCTGAAGAGTGAAGGCTCAATGAACTGACTGAACTGAGGGTCTGAACTCAAGGAAACTCATCTTGAAGAAAATTCATCAAGAAAAAATGATTATCATTGGGCTACACGTAGACTGCTGGGAAATAAATTATTACCAAATGTATGGCATGACCCCTTTAAAATAATAAGCCTACATTATTTGAAAGTAATTATTTTAGAAGAAAGCCTGGCCATTGAGATAAACATTATAAACATGGCCTTCAGCATCAGTCTGAGAGCCACGTGATGTCCTGCGCCGTGAAGCGCCTCTAGTTACCTCTTCATCCAGCCGTGTGCACACTGGGTGATTATGACTGTTGCTCTATAATCTCCTCAGCCAAATATGAATCCCAGTATTGCCCTAAATAACTCAACTCACAATCCACAACTGATGCCTTTTAGCATTTTATGTATAAATAAATTATTTATACCAGTGTGCGCATGGCTGGATGAAGAGGTAACTAGAGGCGCTAGTGGCTCTCAGACTGATGTTTATTATAAACTTTTTTTTTTTTTTTATCTAAAACTATAAATCTAAAACGACATTACTGAACTAGTTCAATCAAACTAAATACTGCAACACCTCTAAGGCAATCACACACTCTTCATGTCTTCATAATACATGCTTGCACCATGCACCTCATTGATCATGCAATTTCTAAGGGTGCTGCATTGTTTTAAAAAGTGGCGGATGTCACAAATTAACAAACAAACAAACAAACAACAACTTCCATAGTTTACTCTCTCATTGATATTCTCATTGCTTACCAATTCAAGTGCTCAAATAATCTTTAGCATTTTTAGATCAGTGGATTGACTGTTGGTCTAGTGGTAATGTTTTTAGATTGAAAGAAAGGGATTTTTGGGTCGATACTGCCCTTTTTTATGCATGTTTTTTAATTTTTTGCATGTTATTTTTACTTGTCAGTGAATTAATGGAAGTGGGGACATGCTTGTTTGAGTTTCATTAATATTTCATAAAGCAGTATACCTGTCCACACTGTAAACTGTCAATATAAACAGCAATATGAATGTGGAGCAGAATGTGAAGCGAAAGCACCTTGAAAGCATTTTTATAAATAAACACATAAAATGTTTAAGTGTTTAACCACAATCATCGCAGTAAACCGCTGACTCTTATGGTTTTCTGAATAGGAAGCACCTGTTAGATCTACACATCTACCCAGAAAACAAACTATAACACCATCGATTTTCCTTACCACCAC